>JAVKPL010002440.1:0-184060 GCA_032173675.1 Gastrolobium villosum
TGAACTTCTTGCCTTTTGTCAAAAAGAAATTGCCGATCTCCTTGCTAAGGGTCTCATTAGGAAGAGCAAGAGTCCTTGGTCTTGTTCTGCCTTCTATGTCAACAAGCAATCTGAAATTGAGCGTGGTACTCCACGGTTAGTTACCAACTACAAACCCCTTAATCAAGCACTTCAATGGATTCGTTATCCGATTCCAAATAAGAAAGATCTTCTAAATCGTTTGTACTCAGCAAAAATCTTTTCTAAATTTGATATGAAATCTGGGTTTTGGCAAATCCAGCTTGAAGACAATGAATGTTACAAGACAGCCTTTACTGTTCCGTTTGGTCAATACGAATGGAAGGTAATGCCTTTTGGACTGAAGAATGCTCCCTCTGAATTTCAGAGAATCATGAATGATATTTTCAATCCATACTCAACCTTCACCATTGTCTACATTGATGATGTTCTTGTTTTTTCTCAATCTATTGATCAACATTTCAAACATCTTCATATTTTTGTAGATGTAATTAAGAAAAGTGGTTTAGCTCTTTCTAAATCAAAAATCAATCTTTTTCAAACAAAAATAAGGTTCCTTGGTCATACTATTTATCAAGGGACTATTACTCCAATCTGCAGAGCTATTGAGTTTGCGGATAAATTTCCCAATCAAATTATTGATAAGACTCAATTACAAAGATTTCTGGGTTGTCTAAATTATGTAGCTGACTTCTTTCCTCAGCTTAATAATCTAATCAAGCCTCTCCATAATCGTCTTAAGAAAGACCCTCCTCCCTGGACTGATGTTCATACTGACGTAGTCAAACAGGTCAAAGCTAAGGTAAAGGAACTTCCTTGTCTTTACCTTCCCAATCCTCAGGCTTTCAAAATTGTTGAAACTGATGCCTCAGACATAGGTTATGGTGGCATTCTCAAACAGAAAGTCTCTGACAAAGAGCATATTATTGCATATACTTCAAAGCATTGGAATTCAGCACAACAAAAATATTCCACTGTCAAAAAAGAAGTTTTAGCAATTGTTTTATGTATTTCAAAATTTCAATCTGATTTATTGAATCAAAAATTTTTAATCCGTGTTGATTGCAAATCTGCAAAAGACATTTTACAAAAGGATGTAAAAAATTTAGCATCTAAACAAATTTTTGCTAGATGGCAAGCAATCTTAAGTGTTTTTGATTTTGAAATTGAATACCTCAAAGGCACCTCAAACTCTCTCCCTGATTATCTCACTCGTGAATTTCTGCAGGGAAGGTAAACAGTGTCCTGAAATGCCGAAATCGGTAAAATCAACCTCTTCCAAAGAGAGGAAAGGAAAGCTAATCCTTGCTGGGTTAGCTAGAAAATCAGAAAAATCTGGGTCTCCAGCCCAAGAACAATCTGGGTCATCAACCCAACCTGGGTCATCAACCCAACCCCAAACTGGGTCATCTACCCAAAGAGTTGAGGATACTTCCTCTTCTAAACAAACCAAAGCAGATTATGCTATGCCAATCCAAACCCTTCAAGCCTTCCAAGATCAAGGTTTGACTCATCTACCAAAGAAAACCTGGGCTGAAATAGCTTCAGAAGATGAACAGGAAGAAAGTCTTGCTGTTCTGATTGATAACCTAAAAAATAAACAGATTTCTAACCGTCCAAACAGGGCTCTAGAAATTCAACCTAAACCAGTCTTTATCCAAAAACCAAAGGCTCCAACCCCATATATCCCTAAGAATAAGTTCTTAGAAGTTATTCAAATGGAACAAGCCTACTGGGATAATAAGCCAACCAAAGTACCTGCTAAGATCTTTCCCAAAGATTTTAAAGGTAACCAATTTCATTTCAAACCCCTTTCTTCAAATAAATCTCAAAATTTCTATGAGTTTGTTTTACTTGATTCAAACTCTATTTCAATCAAACACTATAAAAATCCAAAAGACCCCGAGTTTATAACTCACTCAACTATCCAAATTCTGAAAGTAATTACTCCATCAGAATATGGAAACCCAAACAAAATTACCAAATTTTCCCAACCTTATGATCCAATTGGTTATAATTACTGGGATTATGAATTAGCCTGGACGAATGTATTCTTTATGCAAAATAAAGAAAATAAACACTCTTGGTTAATTTATTTTAAACAAAATGTTCAATATAAATTCCCTCAATGGTTTATCAATTGGTGGGATTATTTTGGACCGATTCTTGATATCCTTCCACCTATGGTGTTTGAAGGGTTAACAATCTTTTCAGAAAAATTTGACAAACTGGCAGATCCTTTTCCAATAGATCTGCACTTTTTCTCTAGATTTTCTCTGGCATGGATATTTTCATGGCAGTATCATTATGGAGATAAATCTGGCACCAAACTCCCAATACTTAAACGACAAGCATTTGTCAAATGGTGGATGGAATTTGATGCATCTAGAGCTTGCCCAGAAAATGTCAAGCTTTGGTTTAAACAACATCCAAAATTTATCAAACCAGCTGATCCAGAAGACTGCATTTTCTTGAATCAAAAGGCCAAAATTACTGCAGCACTGTCTGCTTCAACCAGTAAAGAAAGTTTTGCAAAAAATTTGCAGAACATTCTTCAACTCCTACAAGAGGAAGAAACTAGAAGTTCTAAACAGAAAGCTAGTTCACCCTCTCCATCCGTCTCCTCTGCAGCAGATGATTTCTACCAAAATGAAGATGATTGTTTTGGAATAGATTTGGCAGAAGATTGATGAAGTTAAATCACTGTAGTTTAGCTGATGACAAAATGACATGAGCATGATGTCAGCAGAAATGACGTAATCAGTGACGCAATCAAAAGGTGTCGGCAGGCACTGTAGTCAAAATTATTGAAAGTGTCTGCAGTTACTGTAGCAAAAAGTCCTGTAGCAGTTTACTGTAGCAGCACGAGACAGTTACTGTACACTCAAACCTGCACTGTTGAAATAGTTCCGGTTACATGACCTGTACTGTAGAAATAGTGTTTTTTAGTCTATTTATAGGATTTCTTCAGATTGTTGAAGGCATCCTTTAATTTACCAAGTTTTAGAGAGATAGTCTAGAGAGAGGGACTACGAGGTACTTCTGAGTTTTCTCTTCTTCTCTGTTTTTCTCTTTAATCTGTAACTGTAATCTTTATGTTTATTTATGTTTGAATAAAAGTATGTTTCTGTAACTGCTTATGTAAAATCAAGTTTTCTCTTCTCATCCCCTCACGCTAGTGGAATTACCCCAGCGTTCACCTAAATTTATTTTATGCCTTTAATTTCTGCATTTTAAGTTTTGTCATTTATTTTATATAGTAGTCCGTCTACTTTCCTGCTTTCCATTTCTGCTCTAGTTTACTTCATTTCCCTTTTCACACTTCATTTCCCTTTTACATTTGAGGGGGGAGATATGGGGTATTTAAGTGTAGTTTCATGCTAGTTAGAAATGGATTAAGTGAAAGCATTATAAGTTGAAGGACCATAAATTTAATACTTTAAGATTTTGGGTTGAGATATGATATTAGTATTTATTATGACATATTTCCAAAAATAAAAAAAATAAAAAATAATCATTAATATGACATATCGCACAACCCATTCATAATGGTATCCCCTTGTTACGGGCTCCCAACCACCAAACATATTAACGGGTAAAAGCCAGGTATGAAATTTTAGGCTTGGAAAAATTATTCAGTGAATATAATCAATTAACAAATACTCCAGCTGCAACACCGGCACCGGTTCTTCAATGATTTTTTATTTTTTATTTTTTTCAAAAGAGCCTACAAAAGGGAAACAAATTTTTTCGAACCCGCCAATGTTTGGGAATAACTGTATGGCTGCAACATGTAATGTAACTAGTAAGTTGAGCGATGAAGATCTCGGCAAGGCATGCATGAATGATGGAAAGGGAACAGATAAAAATGCATGCATGGGAAAGCTGAGAAAATAACCCTCACCCTGTTTTAACTCACGAGGGCACGTAATTGACGCAAGATCATAAACGTGAGACGCGTAATGCTATAAGCAAGAAGAGAGAGAAAGATTGTGCGTATGTGTGTCTATGTGTAAACTACGTTAAAGAATACTTCACGGGAAAGCAACCTATAGCATTTATTACGAACCTAGCTATAAGTCTTTGGTTTTGTGAGGACTCTTGCTTTGGCTATAGCTCGTATATAAATAGAGAAAACTTTGATTCGTGTGGGAGACAGAACTAGAGAGTTATCTTGAACCAAATCATGTCTCACATAGCCGTCGAGAGGAACAGAAGAAGACAGATGAATGAACATCTCAAAGTTTTAAGGTCCTTGACCCCATGTTTCTATATTAAAAGGGTATATATTCTCTCCCTCTATTTATTTTTCATCTTCGTAATCTTTATGCCTGTGCGTGAAGCGGAGCAGTAGTAAAATTGTTTCTTCATGACTGAAAGATCATGGATTCGAATCCAGAAAACAGCCTCTTTGCAATTATGCAAGGGTAAGGCTGCATACAAGGATCTCCTTCACCCCACACTCGCTAGTCAGATTTAACGGGGATTGATTTTTTTATTATTCTCTCCCTCTTTCTCTCTTTTTTCTTTTTCATCTTCTTAATCTTTGTGTGTGTGCGTGATCGGTTCTCGAGTCTTTTTTGTTGTTTTATATTTTTAGGGTGACCAAGCATCTATAATAGGGGGGGTTATAGAATTCATCAAGGAGTTACACCAAGTTCTTCAAGCTTTAGAGTCCCAGAAAAGAAGGAAGAGTTTAAGCCCTAGCCCTGGCCCGAGTCCAAGAACACTTCAGCCAACACTTCTTCAACCTGATAATTCCTTCGGAATTGGGACAAACTCTTTCAAGGAATTAGGAGCAAGTTGCAACTCTTCTGTTGCGGATGTAGAAGTGAAAATCTCGGGTTCAAATGTTATATTGAAAGTAATTTCACACAGAATTCCGGGTCAAGTTGCAAAGATTATAACTGTTTTGGAAAGTCTTTCATTTGAAGTCCTGCATCTGAACATCAGTAGCATGGAGGAGACGGTCCTATACCAATTTGTTGTCAAGGTAATTAAACGCTTAATTAACAATTCTTTTGATAATTGTTTTATAAATTCATATTTAACATAAATCCCACTGGCTTTTTATTTGAGTTATACACAGCACACACACACATATAATTAAGAATATTCAATACGTAGCAGTGAGATTTTCAAATCTTGTAACTTTGTAGCAATTAGAATTTATAGCCTTGTTCAATTAGGGTTTCAAGCCAGTTCAATGAATCAAGCACATAGACACATCGCTTTCTAGGAAATGGTAGATCTGACCATTTTCGATATCTAAAGTTACACACACAAAGTGCTTGTGAAAGAATATGAAAGATGTTAATTGCTAGGATGAACAGATTGAAGGCGATCGACTTGGTCTTCTTGATTTTGAACTACACGGTCCATGTGATTTAATCCCTTTTACTAATGAGGTCAAACTTCTAACTCGGTAAATTTATCAAATGACCTGTATCCTAATTATTAAGAGAAAAATTCTGGGAGCTTTTTTATTCACTCCATAATTATTTTATTGAAAAACCTAATGTAATGCAAGCTTTAATTTGTTCAACATTTATTTTTAATCTTCACATGAAATTCCTCAATTGGATGCTTTGTCCAACATTTATATTAATTTCTAACATGAAATTCCTCAATTATTTATGTACGGATTGCTTCCCCATGAAATCCACACGTAAACCTTCAACATGAATTGTTATTGGATTATGACTCATGCATATAATAAATGAGCTAGTTTCATGTTACTACAATGTTATCTGTAAATTTGGATAAGGGTGATCATGTTGAAGAGAAACAAAAACAACAAGAACAAAGTGGAATAATGTAAGAAATAGAAACTTCTAAGTTCTAATTAAGCAAATAAATATTGGATATATAGTTATGATCAAATAGAGTGGCCATTATATGTCTTTGCTTTATATTTGGTTTAAAGTTAATGAATTTAACTTGCGATCCCTTTGTTTGATTTTTCTACTACAACAGATAGGGCTGGAATGTCAACTAAGTCTGGAGGAACTAGCAATGGAAGTACAACAAAGCTTCTGCTCAGAGGCTAATTCTGCGCTGTGACGATGTAGCATTTCAAAAGAGACTCGTTTTCCAATCGTTTGTTAATAAAATATGAGCATGTGAGAGGCATGCACAAAACCATTTCTTCAGCTACTACGGATTATAGTTATTATATCATAACTGTTGTCACAAACTTTATGACAATGGAAAATATCCTGTTTCTTATTATGCGGTAATATACATATGCATCATGTTTGTCTATGAACTGAATGATTCCAACCCTCATTCATGGACGCGAACACAATCATCTTAGTAAGTTGATTATGTTATTTTAAAATTATTTTAGAGCTACGTACAAGTTAGAATAGCCTATCATCTAATTTTTTTTGTTTTTCGTTTTTCCATGCATGGTGAACTTTAGGGCTAACATCTGGATTTTTTTTGTTTTTACGATGCTTCTCCATGCATTTCGTTGAGTTATGTCACTAATCCTCATTTAAGATGTTGAGGTTGTCTCTTTCGACAAATGTTTTGTCAGGGATACGGGCAGTTAGACATGAATGCTAGTATAGTGATTAATAAAAGGCATAAACACGTAGTCTAAAATTCACATAATTAAGAAAGACTAAGTTAGGTAGATACAATTGCTCCCTGTTATAGTGATGGCTCTATTTGAATTTCACATCTAGGAAAATGTACCATCAGGAGCACTTAATTGTCACATATATACTAGCATCTTGGCATTATGTTAACTTTTTATTTAAAAAATCAAATAAAAACATCGGCAAAACATGTTGTGGAAATAATAATAGAAGATAAGTTTTGAAATAAGGATTCTCTCATGTAACATCATCATATTAAATAACACATAATGCATGTATTCCCGATAGATTAGGTAAGTGCTATCATTTACTAAATTAATTTATTTAAACTTTTAAAATCTTTGTGACGTATCGGTTCTTTTAATATAAAAAAATTAAGAGTTTAATTTTCATAAATTGCTCTTTTTTTCTTACATCATAAAATATTAACAGACATATATTTGAAATTGGGCATTTATTGTTATTTTTGATTTTGTTTTTTCAGACTTATTTTTTTAGTAGGTAATCAGACTATTATTTTAGCTTGTAAATGAGAGAGGACATACATAGGTTGGAAAGGTAAATATATATTATAAAATTCATAATTCAATATAATAGAGATATATAAAATGTTGGGTAAGGAACGTTCAACCCCCCGCGCGCGCGCTTAGGGGTAGCAATTTAAGACACGACCCGCCAACCCAACCCGGACCCGACACGAAATTTTCGTGTTCGGGTCAACCCGTTTAATAAATGGGTCGTGTTCGGGTTGGAAAAATATAACACGAAAATATTCGTGTCGGGTCACGGGTCAACCCGTGAACCCGCTCTGACCCGCAAATATAATTTTTTTTAATTTTTTCAAGGTTATTATGGTAATTTTATTGAATGATATAAAAAAAAAATATACACCCTAGGTTTCAAATTACCCTTTCACTCTCTCCAGCAGCGCTGTCTCCCTCTGTTTCGAATTTCGACTCCCTTTGTATCCGGATTTTCTTTCTTTCCCACTGTCTTCTTTCTTCTCTTGCTTGGATCTTCCTTTCCTACCTTCGTACCTGAATTTTATTTCTTTCCCACATCGTTCCCACCTTCGTATATTGCAATCTTCCTTTCCCATCTACTAAAGTTTCACTTGCAAAATTTTCTTTGCAAGCTTTCAATACTGGAGGTCATGCCAAATCATATGCTGCCATGAAGAACGCACAGAAAGTCTCTGGAAGCTTTTTTTCTTTTTCTTTTTCTTTAAGCATTTAGAATCTTGTAATTTTGATACTTTTGCATTTTATGAAGAAAAAATTATTTTTTGTTACTGGAACCTCCAAATTATTCGGTGTTTCAAATTGTACTGGAACTTCCAAAAAAAAAATTTTATGAAGATTTTTTTTTGTTATATTGCATCAGATTTGGTGCTTTTTTGGGGCGAGTCGTGTAATAAACGGATCACACTTATATTATAAGATTTTTCGGATCGTGTCGTGTCAACCCACGGAAATAGTGGGTCGTGTTCGGGTTGAGAATTTTGACACTATTAATTAATCGGGTCGTGTTCGGGTTGAGACTATTCGTGTTCGTGTCAGACACAGGTCGACCCGAACCCGACCCACGAACACGATTTGCCACCCCTACACGCGCCCTCCCCCAACCCAATTATAAATGGTTAAAGAACCATTCTTCTATGTTCTAGATTAATTCATAATTAAGCCAAGGGTTAGCCCTAATGGTGAAGGGTGTGAGTAGTTGTGTTAGGTGGTGTGTTCTAGTCCTTCCTCACGTATCAAAAATAAAATAAAATTCAATTCATAATTATTAGGAGAATTTTCTAAGTATGAAAACTTGCACTATTAGTCATAGGGGTGGCAAATCGTGTTCGTGTGTCGGGTTCGGGTCGACCTGTGTCTGACACGAACACGAATAGATTCAACCCGAACACGACCCGATTAATTATTAGTGTCAAAATTCTCAACCCGAACACGACCCACTTTTTCTGCGGGTTGACACGACACGACCCGAAAAATCTTATAATATAAGTGTGATCCGTTTATTACACGACTCGCCCCAAAAAAGCACCAAATCTGATTGCAATATAACAAAAAAAAAAAATCTTCAATAAAAAGAAACCTAGAGTGTATATTTTTTTTATATCATTCAATAAAATTACCATAATAACCTTGAAAAAATAAAAAAAATTATATTTGCGGGTCAGAGCGGGTTCACGGGTTGACCCGTGACCCGACACGAATATTTTCGTGTTATATTTTTCCAACCCGAACACGACCCATTTATTAAACGGGTTGACCCGAACACGAAAATTTCGTGTCGGGTCTGGGTTGGGTTGGCGGGTCGTGTCTTAAATTGCCACCCCTAATTAGTCATTCCAAAATTAGAATGCACAGCTCTTTAGGTAATTAAGGAGGAATATTTCCTTAATAAAATACGTCCTCTTTAATCATAATAATATTTTTAGCTTAAAGATTATGATTATCCGGAGTTTTGGACCAAGATAAGGTAACAAAAAAGATAGTTGTACACTAAAAAAATTACACCATTTTTAGAACACTTATTTTTTAACTAATGAAATAAGAAAAAAATATACATTTTAATATATTCTCTCAGTACATTTATTTTTCCAAACAAACAAAATGTAATATTAGTGTAAACTATTTTATGTTCAAATATTTTTACTCTATAAGTGAATGGGTCAAAAACACGTTTAGGGACCTTGATCAATTAATCTTTGGGTCAATTTTCTTGGCCTCACAAAAGTTGGAACATTATTGGTGCCAAACACTAATCCATGAGAAAGTTTTGAGCTCAATTTAGACGAGTACCTTGTCCAAACTGTTCCTTATATGTATAATATATTAAGTTTAAAAGGGAGCCGAGTTAAACTAAACTTCATAAAGTCTCTCCTTAAATAAAAATAAGTTCAGTTTATTAAGAGAATAAGTTTAGCTTGCCTGACCTTAGCTCACCTCACTTTTTTATCCACGAATTAAGCTCATTCACATTAATATATATAAGTCAAATGTCGGTGTATTTAACAAATAAATAAAGGGTTTTATGCGTATAATGTTGTAGGATATAAGAAAATTTTTCTACCTTCACAATAAAGAAGAGAGAGAAAGTAGAATGATGAAAGAGAAAAAAAAAAATATGTTGACCACACCTCTTAATTGTGTGTGTAGGAAAGTTTTATTGGATTATGTAACATTATACTAATAAAACCCATAAATAAAACTGGGTTAAAATGCATTGACAACTTTCAAAAGTTTCACATTGGCCGCTTGTGAGTGGGCCTGTGGTTGAGTATGTTGGGCATCCAACACACTCCCTTAAGTAAGTGGGTTGGATTCGAATTGATCCACCAACACATATCTAGTTTTTTTGAGACGTACTTCATATATCGATCGTATAATCATATGCGTATCCCAAAAAAAATCAAAAATAAAAACTATCATATGAGAT
The DNA here is from genome assembly GCA_032173675.1 of Gastrolobium villosum. Lineage (NCBI taxonomy): Eukaryota > Viridiplantae > Streptophyta > Magnoliopsida > Fabales > Fabaceae > Gastrolobium > Gastrolobium villosum. The sequence goes on from JAVKPL010002440.1 coordinate 10,071, forward strand.
ATTATTATTATTATTATTATTTTATAACAGATAAAAAATAAAAATAAAATAAATATTGATTTCAGATCATCGTAAAACATTTATTATAATTATATGAAATTTGAGTTTTTCCTTTATACCGTACCATATACTAGCCTTGGCACCAGACTGATACTATTAATATTTAACCTTCATCATTTCGGAAGGCCATAATTTGTCGAAAAGTTAAGAGAATTTTTTTTTATATTTGATTTGAATATTTGAATAAAAAATTATGACTTTCTAAACAAGTCAAAAAGATATATGGAATCAAATTTATTGACTTTTTGTATCGCGTGTGGTCACGCACTCACGCTAAGTTACGTCTATATAGGATGTGACTTTGCACAAATTACACCTGTGTGATAGACAATTTGTCGTGGGATGCGGCCAAGTATAATAATTCTATAGATTAGTTTCGGAGGGATATTTTTATTAACAAAATTTTCTACTATCAACTCACTACCTATCTAATCACCATTGGATCAATATTTTCTCTTTTTTCAAATTTTTTTTAACATTCTCTCTCTTTGATTCAATGATAATTAAATAGATAATAAGTTAATAATAAAAAATTTTAATAATAGAAATATCCTTCCTCTTAGTTTCGAACCGTTATATTTTCATAAATTTTTTAGTAAAATAATAATATTTTATCCCCCACACACACATTCCCATGTGAATATGTTCAGTCAAACGTTAACTCCTTACACTCCTGCCACGTGTCCCAATTGCACCAACACCCATAATCCAAACAAGATTAACAATACGACTGATCCGAGCAAGGATCAGGCCTTACATCTGCACTGGGGTTACCTCTTGGTTGCAATTAGCTGCAAAACATTGGTTTGTGGGTGCTGTGAGCCTGTGACTAGAATAATTAAATAGAATGGAACATATAATGTGTAACCATTATTTTTGAATATAGTATAAAAGAAAGACTATGATTGTGAAGGAAAATTACAGTTCTGGAGAGAATTGAAGGGATAGGCTCCTATTCTGTTCACAACCCATTCTCCTTTTTGAAATAGACATCTCAAATGGGAGAAGTCCATCACCATATCCCCATTTACATCTCATACTCCCCGAGATCATAAAATATTATAAAATCTATAAAAAGACTCCTCTATGGTAATTTAAAGTTCTAGTTTGATAAAAGAAAAATTGAAAAACAAACTAAAATTAAAACTCATTTGCATGACTGTAGATTGCATCAGATTAGAAAGGCCTTCAACCATAATCCCCACCATGCTCTCTTGTCAGCACCGCCACCATCCATTGCTTCACATAACATTGCAGCTTGAAGCAGTATTATCATCACTGAAATAGGTGGTATATGGTTCTCGAGGGGACAAATCTTTGATACTACTATCCTTTTAAATAGAAATAATACATTAGGATATTGAGGGAAATAGAAAAAAAGAGAGGGATTGAAATGAAATAAAACTTCTTTCGTTTAGAAGGAGGATCCACCGAGTTGAGAGCACTAAAAATAATTCCATCCGGAGGAGGAAAATTTCTAACATGTTCTTGGATCACAGTGGACCTCCTATTAAAAAAGTGAAATATGGATTTTTTTTTCTTTTTTTTATCAATCCTTTCTTCTCTCTTTTCAATCTCTTTTTTACTTTCTCTCCTCATACTCTTGTTAAAAAAATGGAACATGGATTTTTTTTCTCTCTTTTTTCACTCCTTTCATCTCTCTCCTCAATTTTTCTTTGACTCTCTCTCCTTTTACTCCAATTAAGAAAGTGAAACATGGATTTCTTTTTTCTTTTTTTCTGTATGGGAATTTTTTTTAGAATAGTAGGAAAATGTAATAGATAGAAAAATGATTGGAAAGATGGATAAAGTGAAATAAATAGAAAAATGTAAAAAAAAGTTGTTTGGTGGGGAAAAACTTTATTGGGAAAATTAGGTAGCTTTATGAAATCAACAGTGCATTAAAGGTGAGATCTCTCTCCTCAATCTCTCTCCTGGATAGACCTGAAACAAACATGGTGTTTCTAAAAGCCATACTTGAGAAAGATAGACATCCTCCAAAATCTCTCCCAACCAAACACCACCTCACTTCTTTCTTCTCTCTCCTCAATCTCTCTTTCAATCTCTCTCCACCTGACCACCTGATCTCTTTCGCTCTCTTTTCTCCTACCCCAATTAAGAAAGTGAAACATAAATTTTTTTTTTCTTTTTTTCTCACTCCTCTCTTCATTCTTCTCAATCTCTCTTTCACTCTGTCTCCACCTGCCCACCTTATACTTTGTGCGCCAAGAGCGCCAAATTCCATCTCCTGGAGGAGGATACATGTAATTAACAGCCGTAGAACTAGAAGGTGGAGCATGCATCATTAGCTGGAATCCATCATTCCACATTGTACGTTGTTGCTGCTGGGGATTCTGTCCTTGTTGACCACCATTGGGCTGGTTATTTCCACCCTTGTTTTCCCCAACTTCTCCATTGTCAATGTGAATGTTCTTGCAGCGGTTCGCAATTTTGTTGTTCTTGTTGTTGTGGTTGTTGCTGTTGTTGTTACTATTGTTGTTGTTGTTTGCTTTGTGGTTGTTGCTGTTGTTGTTGCTAATGTTGTTGTTGTTTGCTTTGTGCTTGCATCCCTCAATGTGTATGTTCACATATTGAGAAAACATTTCTGCATGGAAAAGCAAAATTCCAAAACCCAGAAGAGAGTCAAGAGAAATTTCATTATAATTAAGAAGAATTAAAAATGGGATAAAGCTTCTTTATTTTTCAGAAACGACACACTTACAAGAACACACACACACACACACACACACACACACACACACACACACACACAAAAAAAACCAGTTCAAATGAGAAAGCTGAGGCTTTGACAAAAGACATTGAAGATGAGACAGAGTGTACCTGTATCTTCCAAAACTCTACTTTACACATGTTTTCCACTCCAACGGAACAAAATATTGTAACACAGACGGAAAATGCAGAAAGGGTGTTAATAGATCTGAGAAAGAAATTGGAAAAAAGAAGAAGAAAAAACTATAGAGCTTCTTCCAATCTTTGGAAGCACAGAACCAATGACATGTATAAAAGAGAAGTATCTCAGTCTCAGAACAGCAAGGCTCAGACTCGGAGAGCAAAAGAGATAGAGAGGTTGAAAGATGGTTGGTATCTCTGATTCTATTTCAAGATACATCTATATATATGAGAGAGAGAGGGGGGGAAGATCGGGTAGGGAGGGGGGGAAGTGCTTCACGCTTATCTTAATCAGAGCAATTCTTCCTGTTACTTTTGCCGAAATTTGCTCTTGTATCATCAAGTCATTTTTTCAACTTTATGTAAAATCTTGATTTTAATTATCTTACTTCTTCTCTTTCTTTGATTGAGGAAAGTTAGTGAGCCTCAGACCGACTCTGTTTGATTCCTATTATCAAAATCAGTTTTTAAGTTTTTAAAATAAAAATCTGGTTGGTTGCAAGATGCTTCCCAAACGCTTCTTTAGTTTTGGAAACCAACAGTGCTGTTTTAGGTTTTTTGTTTTTTTGTTTTATAGGAGGTGGCAAAATCGTAAATATCAGAATTCATTAATAACAATTTCATAAATGTTAGGACTCAAAATAATTATTTTATAGTGGCATTTTTATAATTCTAAAATTTTATTAATGACTTTTTTTTTTAAATAATTATAACTTCTTTATAACTTTAATTTAATTTAATTACACTCAAACAAGTTTTTTTTATTTTTCCACTCTTAAAAACAGTTTTTAAAATTCATATTTAAAACATTTTGAAAACAAAAAATTAAAATATATATAAATAAATGTCAATTTATTTTATTATTATTATTCAAATAAGATACGAAATAAAGAAAAGCTAACTCTTTAACCAAAAAAAAAAAAAAAGCTAACATGCGTTACTCTCGTTACAAACTAACACGCGCGCGTCTCTACAATGACAAGGATAAAATTAAAATACATATACATAACGAAATGTTATACTTACGAACGATTTTCTTTTATAGTATTTTACAATCAATATCTTAACAGTTAATTTTCGTCAATCAATGGTTAAGATTTTTATCAATAAAATTTATTAATTAGTTATTAATTCACAATAAATCTTAACTGTTGATTAGAGAAAATCAACGTTAAGATATTAGTTGTAAAAGGTTGTAAAAGAAAATAAATTATAAATATAACATCTCCCATATAAATAAATGTCAAATTATTTTATTATTATTATTCAAATAAGATACGAAATAAAGAAAAGCTAACATGCGTTACTCTCGTTACAAACAAACACGCGCGCGCGTGTCTACATTGACAAGGCCAAGAGCCCAAGACAAAACATCCAAATCTGTAGACAAATATCCTCTTCAACTATATAAAAAAAAAAAAAAAAAAAAAACTCTTCAACCAAATTGGAAGTATTGAAAGAGAAAGCATTACCGGACATGAAGTTAATTTGAGATTGTAGCAACCTACGCCAGTCATCAGAGCCATACCAAGATTACTAATCCTCAATTATAATATGTTCCTTTTATTTTTATAATGTTTAGTGCTTTATTTTGTTATTTCCATTAAAGTTTAATAGTTTTTGTAACTAACTGTAATATTGGATACATATCCATTTTGGTAAAAGAATAGAAGGTATGGAAGAAATTTTCACAAATTCTCTCTTCCTCCTAACTTCCCTCTCAAATCCTCTTTGTTTGGCTTCTTCTTCTTCCCCTCCGTGTAATCTCTCTTTTCCCTCTAATATGTGAAAACGTATTGCAACAGAGATCTCAAGCCATATGAGAGCTTTTGAGGTCAGTGGTCCACTCATTGTGGATACTATTACCAATGGGAGAGTGGAACAGTTTATAGAACACAAACCATAACATCGGAAGCTGAGCCCTGAGCTCATTTAGGCCATTTTCTACAGCGGAAAATATTTTTTATGCTTGAAGACCACCTAATAATTCGGTGTTTCTTCTCACAACATCAATTTTTTTTTCTCCTTTTTACTCCTGTTATTTTTTTTTCTTTTCCACTTTTATCCTTCCATTTACACTAAGAGACCACCAAAAAAACGATGGTACCGGACCAGATAATCTCCAGATGTAGCAGGCTAGCCATGATAAGTATTTCAACACCCAATTTTGTACGAATAAAAAAATAAATAATTAAATATCTTTTTCATAAAGAAAAGTTATAAACAAAAACCAAAGTATTACATAGAAATTCTTTTACTTAAGTTTTCTTTATCCCTAACTCATCTCGGTTTAGGGAGGTTGTAGAATATCAATCTATTCTTAAAAATAAAATAAAATAAAATTATAGTTCAGTTTTATGGGAGAGTCCTTCTAATTTAAGATACTTGATGTTTTGTCTGCGGTTATTATGATAACTTGGTATCTCTGTCTTTTGAACTCATGGGTGTTGTTTAGAATGAATTGGAGATTGCGTAGGTATCCCGTAGACAGCCTCACTAGATTTCAAAAAAGACTAAAAAACACATTTTTTTTTTGTTAGAATTGTGAGTGCTACTAGCTTTTATACGGAATAATTTTAATTTATGGCAACAAAAAAGAAAGTGAGAAGTTAAGATATTTTATTAAAAAAAACTAACATAGATTCAAGTTTTTGTCTAGTTAAATATTAACCCATAAATAAAAGGATTGTCTTTTCTCATTTTGCATAGGAGAAGAGCTATCTCCTACACACACATGGGGAAGAGAGAGGAGAGAGAATAAGGAAGAGAATAAAAATTTAAAATGGGTCCCACATTTAATTTGTGTCTAATGCATAAGATAACCATCTTATGTAACATAAGATTATTATTTCCCTAAATAAAACTGTTAAAAAGGGTTAAAATTCATTGGCAACTTTCAAAAGTTTTACATTGGGCAGCTTGTGAGGGGGCCGGTCGTTGAGTATGTTGGGCTTCCAACACATTCCCTTAATTAAGTGGGTTGGATTGGAATTGATCCACCAATACATATCTAGTTTTGTTTAGACAATATAACTATCATATAACGTATCCAAAAAAAAAAAAAAAAAAACTATCATATGAGATATTATTATTATTATATTATAACAGATAAAAAATAAAAACATAATAAATATTGATTTCAGATCATTGTTAAACATGTATTATAATTATAACATTAATATAAGATAAATTAGAATTTTCCCTTTATAGTGTACCATATACCAGCCTTGGCGCCACTGTTAAGAATAAATATTTAATATTTATCGCTTGTATGTTTAACATAACATTGTTAAATATTTATTATAGGGATTAGTGTTTATCCTTTTAAATGATATATATCTGTGTCATTTTAAGTGAGAGAAAGATAAAGAAAATGATGCTTACCAAAAAAAATATACAACATGAAAATTATAGGGGGGAGAGAGAGTTTTTTTAATTAAAATTTTAAATAAAAATACTACTTTTAACTAAAAGGACCGTCCTAGGATAAATATTTTTTCCTTTATTTTAATATTAATAAAATAAGTAAATTAAAGTCTTACAATTGTACCGCACAATAAGTAATCGTATACCGTTTATTATTAGTACATTATACTCTTTTTTATACCACTCTTCACATTTTCTCTTTTTTTTTTAATATTGTTTTTTTTATATATCTTTAACTATGAAGGAACATTTCATTCCATATATAATAGGAGAGAAATTATTGTGGTCTGAGACCACCATTTTTAAGTGATCCCTTAGTACAAATGAGAGGGTAAAATTGGAAAAGAAGAAAAATAACAGGAATAAAAAAGGAAAGAAAAAATTAGTATTATGAGAGAAAACACTAAATTATTGAATAATTCTGAAGCATAAAAAATATTTCCATATGATAGAAGAAAGAGGAACATTCCAAAGGTTCTCTCTTCATCGGAAACAACAACGTCATATTCCTCAGCGGCAATCCGTCCTCCTTGGTCAAAAACTTTGATGTAAGGGGAGCATCAAACTCAGTATTCCTTTTTATTAAAAAGGATATTGGGCTCTCCACTAATGCCTCGTTGTGGATCATGAAGTTCAATTTGAATTCCACTTTCTCTGTTTTATTTTAATTTTGTGACACGTTTCATTATGTTGCGAATTAGCATGTACCATGTATCCACAAGGTTAGAAGAAAAAATTAAATCAGTTTTTTTTAACAAATATTGTTTCTTTAATGCCGGGTGCCCAATCTTATGGTTGGATGATTTCTTCTTCCAATTTTCTAATGGCTTCAATATTCAGCTTCTTAGCTTCAGATTTATTTATTTTTTGATACAATTTCTGCTTAAGCTATATTTGTTGCTGTTAGACGTTGTTCTGGTCCTCTTGAAGCATTAAGATCTTTGTATTCATACATAGAGTTGACAGAATTTGGTTGTACTTGTTTTCTTACTTTTAATTTTTAATTTTAATCAATAATTTACTTTAGATGGTCTATGGTTAACTCTAATTTAATTCACTTCTTTTTTCTTTTTCTTTTCTTTTTTTGTTAATAGATCACATATATTTTTTCATGGGAGATATTTTTATTTGAGTGGAAATATCCACATTATTATGGGGTTAACTCTCCTGAACAAAGCTTATCTAAAGTGAATTTATCTTTGAAATAAGTGAAGATCCAACCTTCATTTAAAATGCATTTTGATAAATTTAATGGTGAATAATCTTTACTTGCTCAATTCAAAAATATCTATGCTTTAGAGTAACTTTTTCACAAAATATCTATTGCGACACTTATATTAATCATTGACCCAGATCCCAGATCGATTATATTATACTTGAATATCTACATTTTATATTTTTTTATAAATAAAAAAATGTTGGTGCAGACATTTTAATTCACATCTTTGCACGACTAATGTTACTCACACATAATTATACATGCATCATCTTATATTTATACAATTTTTACCTTTAATTATAGTTGGTTCAACTTATTTTCTGCAGTTATAACCATACGCATATGTGAGAGTTGTAAAACAAGATCCTTTTACATTAAATTCTAATTGTTGTTTTTACCAAAAAAAAATAAAATTTTTTAATTGTTGATTCATGTCAATTTGACGGTTATAATTTATTAGATCAAACTTATTAATTAATTAGTAATTCTCAATAAATTATAACTGTCGATTGGCGAAAATCAACGATTATAATTTTTTAGTGTCAAACTTAAGAATTTGACCACGGTATCAAATGATCTTGTCTATATATATATATATATATATATATATATATATATATATATATATATATATATATATATATATATATATATACCACCAAATATATGTTACACACATATATATATATATATATATATATATATATATATATATATATATATATATATATATAGAGAGAGAGAGAGAGAGTTAGGGTAAATTTCCAATTTTCTATTTATAGTTTAAATAAGAAGATGGATATTCTTACTACCAAATTCTTCTACTATCAACTTACTACCTATCTAATCACCATTGAATCAAAGAGAGAGAATGCTAAAAAGGTTTTGAAAAAAGAGAAAATCTTGATCCAATGGTGATTAGATAAGTAGTAAGTTGGTAGTAGAAGAATTTGGTAGTAAGAATATTCATTCTCTTTAAATAATGGGTTTGTTTTTTTCTAAAGTTACTCTAGATAACTTTATCTAATGTTCATCGAAACGACATAGTTTTGGGACGGAAATCATGGTGTTTTTGTAATTTTAATTTATTAGGGTTATAATAGTCTTTAATTTTTTAATTTTTCAACCCAAAACGACGTCGTTTCGATGAACATCAGACAAAATTATCTAAAGTAACATTAGATATTTTTTTCCGTTAAATAATCTATGAAAAGAAAATTGCGATTTTATGCACTGATCATATGTTTAGTAAATTGAGTTCGGAATAATTATAAAGGACACAAATCCCTACCAAATTTTTTTTCACAAAGTGGAAAGTAAAAGAAATGGAAATTTCACTTATTATTAATGTTTGAATAACTTTCATAAATATTAAGATAAAAATATTTTTAAAGTATATAACTTTATAATTTTTTCTTTATAAAGTTAAGTTACTTAGTTACCTTTTAATTTTAACATAAAAGTAAAAATGATATATATAACTTAAAAATTAACATGAAGAATATATAATTCATAAATATGTTTGTCTGATGCATGCCTATAAGTAAAATATTATATGTATCATCAAAAAAATTCTACAAATATATATTCTGAAATTATAATTTTTTATTTCAACAACGTTAATGGATTTGATAATTTTATTTTATTTTTAACTTTTTCTTCATTTACTTACTATTTTTATATAGCATACAAACCATAATTTATATAGTTTAATAAGAAGTGTATCTTTCCGAATCTATAATAAGATTTTATACTAATTTTGTGTTTCAGAATTTAGTATCCATTACTTCGATCTCCCCACCCCTACCCGCAACTGTATTTATTATTTAAAGAGAAATTCCTGTCAATATTATCTCTGTATAGCGAAATCTTGATTTCATTTATTTTCTATTATAAGAAATCATTTCAAATAATAACTTAAAGGATATTCCAAAAAAAAAAAAAAACTTAAAGGTGGTACTATTAGAAATCTTATTTTTTTTTTTGGTAAAAAGAAATCTTATTTACCTATTCATAATATTTCTCAATGATTGTAATTTTGATTGCTTAAATTGTCCTTTATTAGATTTTCTCTTTTATGTTTTCAAACTAATTTTTACTACATATACTTACATATTTATATATTTAATTTTTAAATATTTAGTTTATTTTAAAAATTCTTTTTTATCAATATAAATTAAAAATTCTAATTCTAATCAAAATATTATCAATAAGAAAATAAGAAGAAAAAAGACTTATAATTAATTTTCACAGCCTTTTTTATTTAATTGCTAAAAGATTTTTTCAAAAGTTGTTCCTATATTCTTATGAATGCGTATATGTTAATTAAAAAATATAAAATAAAAATAAAAATGAGAATGAGAATTAGCTCAACTAATAAAGTCATCTGCAGTTTCATCAAAAAAAAAAAAAAAGTCATCTGCAGTTGATTGCAATTTGCAAGGACTTTGAGATCAATGCGAATGTCTTGCACAGATGCATTTGGTGATATATGTGTAAAACATGCACATCTTATACTTAATTTAACATGAAATTAAATACTTTTAATGAATATAATGCCACGTATTACCTAGTTTAAGTGATATTTGTTTATACCTGGTAAATTAAATGCACTTTTTTGTTTTATAGAAACTTATAAATATTTTATCCAAGCTACCAAAATTCTAGTAAAAAGACCTCCGGATCTTGTTGCACTATTTTGGTCATAACTTGTGTTAAAGTCCTTGGATGGAGCTAGTTTTGGTGTCGATTGAAACCTAGGGAAAATTCCCTAGAATTTTCATAACGCATGGCAGTCAAATTCTTGGGAGAAGTTTTTTTTTAGGCCCCGACCATGATGAGTTTGAAGCATATTAAATTTTTTCTTTGTAAGGATGAAAAAATCGAATGTAAAATTGCTGACGAAATCTGATCACTAAATTAAATTGGGATTCCAAGATTTTAGGGATCTGGATTCTCTCATGTAAAAAAAATGATAGGATCATATGATAATTATAACCATATAAAGGTGAATTAATAATAATAAAGAAAAGAGAAAAATATATATATATTAAAATAGGTATTTATAAAGCCATAGTCATTGATTAAATTTTGTGTGGCCATAATCTTCTCATATGATCATGTGATTTTTTTGTTCACATTGATGATCAATTTCCAAATGTTAGACATCAATCGAGATCTTTAATTAATGCACAACCCATTTTTTATTGATTACAAGAATCTAATTATCTAAAGGAGTAATTCGATTACCGTATATTTAAAAGAGATTTGATTTCCTGCAATAAAAAATCAAAAAATGAAGAAAATAAGATTTGTTCAAAATTTATTCAAGAAAGCTATGGTTGTCACACCTGTTTCAGTAAATTAGACATAACTTTCTTTACAAAAATGGGATAGACCTAAACTTTATGGTTTTCGAATGATAGGAACGTGATGTGCCACAAGTTGATGAACAGTATAAAACTTGACAACATGCATCCCTAATTACCTACATTTGTTTCAAAGTTATAAAAGGAACGCATATAGACAACCTAATCCAGGGATAGAATTTTGACGGCGAGAGTTTTAGAGAAAGCTAGGCTAAGAAAACAGACAAATTATAGAGTTCACCTGGGTTGTACTGTTCTTTCAAAGAATATTTAGCATTCAAAATTTCAGCCCCTTTATTTCAAACTCCCCTCGTGACAACATGGGACCCGCCAAGCATGGTTTGATAATTTATTATGTTATGAGTCGAAGAGTTGGTTAATGAATTTCTACCAATAATTAGTAAGCATTCCAATTCCATCATGTATATGATACAATGTCATTGTCATAGCCCTAATTAGTAGGATTAGGACCACTACATTAGCTGCAAAACTGTGTGTTCATTTTTTAAATTTTTTTTTTTTTTTTTTTTTTGGAAATGAACTTTGTGTTCATTGATTACTCTGCATTGCGTCAATTAATAGTATATTTAGCACTAAGTAGTCAACCAATTGAACCAATGAACTGTTTTGCAGTTCAAAGCCATTCTGAGCACTGTTCTGGTGTCAACTTTTAACCTTTTTGAACCCAATGAACTTGAACCCTTTTTAATGCAGTAAAATATATGAGCCCCACGAGAAAATTTATTGTGGGGCGGGACCACCAATTTTTAGGTGGTCTCTTAGTGTAAATATGAGGGTAAAATTAAAAAGAAAAAAAAAATAGTAAGTGTAAAAAGGGAAAAAAAAATTAATTTTGTGAGAAAAAATACTATGAGCTTGGAACACAGCCCCACACACCATGAATTTTGTTTCTCCACAGACATTATTAAAGTCTCTCAGGAAAAGGAACTCAGTTACTTCATTGTCAGCCCTGGCCATTTGCAATTTCCAATGGCACTAAAAAGGTGAGCATATTTTTGAGTTGCCTATTACAAATTTAGGAATAATATTTGTACAACAACATACTATATTTATAATGAGGTTTCTTATTATTGCTTTGCATATATGTTTTTATTTATTAAATTTTATATTTAAACTTATTTAAAATCTGATCATTTTTATCTTTGTCAGCCAATAAAAATATATCATTTAAAGCATATAATGCTATGATTTCTCAATTTAGCTAAGAGTTAAAGTCTTATTTTACATGAAATTTGTACTCTTTTTAATAAATTAAAACTGAACTTGGATGCTATAATGATTGAGTTGGGATACACAAACCCCAAACTCGAAGATTGTAATTTATAAAAGAATTTACTTCAATTCAATTTGATAAATTTGTTTTAAATTTCTAAATATTCAAAAATACATTTTAATTAATTAAGGAAAAGAAATGTTTAACAAAAGAACATTAAGAAGAAAGAATGGCAAAGTCAGTTAGTCAATTATCATGAAGGGTAGTACAACTGGGATTTTTGTTATTTGTATTATTGTATACCAATATTATTTTATATTTTAATTGAAAAACAAAGTAAAGATATTCTATAATGGAGTACGCGTTTTGTACTTTATTATTTATTAAATAATATAGGAATAGTATAAAAATAATAATAATGGAAAAACATTTGTCAAGAAACTAAGAATATAGGAAGTATCAGACCACACATGTGCCATGGATATGACAACTATGCCAAAAACCTTATCCTCATGTCCCAAGCAGGTTGAGAGAAAAAGAAAATTGGATTATAAAAATATTACATTGTTTTGAGGGTTGTATTGAAATGAGACTTTAATCAATTATTTTTGGGGGAAAAAATCCATTTATATTTAATTAAAATTTTAAAGAATTGAAAAAAAGTGATGTGATATTCGATTAAAATTTAAAAGATTAAAATCCATCCAAATTCGGTAATATTTAATCAAGATTTTGAATAAAGAAAAAATAATCTTAGGTATTGTTTGGTTCCGGAGAAATTATTTTTTACTAGGGAAATGTAATTGATTGGAAAAACAAAGGAAAGTAAGTTTGGTAGGAAAGTTTATAAAAAGTTATTTGGTACCGCAAAATATTGATGGGAAAATTGGATTAAAAATCGTGATGTATGTTTGGTTGAAAATAAAAATTAGATGGGAAAGCTATCTTCAATTACGAAAGTAACCTTTATTTTAAAAGTTTGAAATGCTCACGTGTGCTTAAGAAAGAAGGGTAAATATGTCATGCCATTCATCCCTTTTTCATTTATCCGATTTTTTCCAACAATTCCACCTTCACAAAGGACTTCCTAAATAGTACAGACTCTCATTTTTTACTCATTTCCCTCAATTGCTAGGCAAAACATATTGATAGGCAAGTCTACCGCAATGCTTCAACCAAACGTGGAGATGTCTCTTACCTACATCCACTTCACTTTCCAACCACTTTCCTAAAAATATGAGGTGGTTTCTTGAAATATGACCATTTTACGGGATAATGTACAATTTAGCCTAATAATTATTAGTTTCTCGTCCACTGAGATTGTCCGTTTGGTTACGATAACTCTTGAAATTAACAAGCGTTACATGGTATTAAATGGCATTTGGCTAGTATGCCAAAATAATCTGGGGAAAATATTTTTGAAATACGCATGCTTAATGAGCAAAACTAATATAGTTGTTTCATTGTTTGCGCTTGAAAATATGCATTCGAGCATGAATATATAATAAGACTTTTGAAAATGATTTTGTTTCCCAAAAGAGTAGGTAAAGATATTTTTTATTTTGGTAAAGAAAAAAATACATATTTACTTATAATTTATTTTTTAAAAAAAATCACTAAGTAATATTTAATAATTAAATTTTAATTGTTTACAATTATTCAAAAAGTTATTTGAATTCACAAGTTAGTAATTCAGATTTTTAAAATTACTTTTTTATCATCAGTTCTTTTATAACTAATGTTCTTAATGTTAATTCTTTTACAAATATAATGAAAACACAAACTAAGTAATTAACAGATTGAGTATATTACATCCTAAAAATATATTTTAATACCGAAACTATTTAAAGAAATTGAAATTTTAAATTTTCTCCTATAAACTTGTGAAAATATGTCACTTCTTGATACATGATTTAAAAATTCTTAAATTATTATTAGTACCTCTTAATCAATTATTTAATTGTTGAGGGTATTTTAATAATTCATTAATGGATATATTAACCAAACTAAATTAAGGAGACTTTGTAAAGAATTATCAACCTCTCCAAAATGCTATATTTATACATTATACCAATTTAGTGCATGAATTTGTTTAGACGTGGCAGATGACCTTTTAACCCACTCTAGTCTAGAATATACGGACCAATATTCAAAGATTTGGAGAGGGATAAGTAGGAAATAGGGATTTGACCTCAACCGTGGGATCTTAGGGGCGAAGTCTCATGCGAAGGTTGGGAAATGGGGGAGGTACGTATCGTGCAATGAATTGGTTCATAGAATATGGTGATGTTGAAGCAGAGTAACAGCAATGGTCAACGTAAATGTCAAGAGGAAGGTCTCTCTTTTGTGAGTGAGAGGGGCATTTATAGGGAATATAAATTTCTCTTGATACTGAAAGCAAAACTCCAAAATTGTTTTGCCCAATGAGACCCACTCTCATTTGAGATTACGTGACCCACATGGCCACATGGGAGTGATAATATGCTTAGAATTGAGGGATAAAATGTAATGCAAGAAGAATCTTTGTCCTTCAGGGAGTGTCCTGTACTAGGTCCAAGGTAGGCCTAATATTCTTGTCCGGAATAGTGTAATATATATTAACTAAAAATTCATCATCATTTAAGTAAATAGAAGAAATCATTAAAAAGACAACTACTTATTATTCACTATTCAAACTAATTAAAAAAAAATCAAATTATGAAAAAAGTCCAATAACAAAATAAAAGTGTTGAGTTCAGAAAATAGTAGTTTCACGTAACTATTATGTTCGTAATCTTGCATAAAGAATTAGGGATTTGATTTTCTCATAGAGAATTCAATTTTCATGTTGTGACTCAACCAGTGGTGGCCCCACTTTTATTAAAAAAAAAAAAAACTTTGCACGCAAATCGAAGAATCACTAACATCAGAATTGAATTTTCATGTAACATGGGAAAATATTTTCCCAAAAAATTATAATATTATATAACTTTGTTGAGAGGAATATTACATCCACTTTAGATATTATTCTGGAATACTAGTTTTATTTTTTATTTTTTTGAAATGCTTACATAATAGGTGACTGTAAGAACAAAGCACTATTATAAGTACAAAAGATGTTTGAAGAAAGGGGAGGTTCTATGCCAAGAGAGAGTATTTGGTGGGACCGGAGTATAGTGGTCCCTCCCAAAATGGAAAAAAGTAAAGATTAAGAAGGAAAAAATTAAAAAAAGGGGGTAAAAGTGGAATTTTTTTATTTATAAAAAAAGATCACTGAATAAATGGTGGAGACGGGAGCATAATGAATTTTTTCGTATGCCAATAAGGTATGAACATTGTCAGGTGTGTCCGCGCACTCGGCATTAACCATTTAAGCCTAAATATTTCGAGACTCGAGAGCCAATAACTTAGATGTTGACGCGGAGGAATAAATTTTCCTAAATTTAGTGCATCCCATCAATTGGAGCATTACACATCAGATCAGAGGAGAGAGGAAGATTTTGGCAAAAGAACAGGCACAGTGCTCAATTTTGCTCTCTTATGGGAAACTTTTACAATACACCCGTGGACACTTTCGGCTCGAATAAATTTTTGGTATTATTATTGCATCTAGATTCAGTGCATTTTATTAATGGAAACATTATACATCATAGGAGAAAGAAAAAAATTTGACATGGAAATGAAAATTTTAATTGATATGTAATGCTCCTATTGATAAAATACAATAGTATTAAAGATTTATTGGTCCCACTTATGGGATGATGACTTATTGGCTCGCATGTGAACTGGAAAGAGAGTGTGTCACATCAATGGGTTGATGATGATATATTGGCTGATATGTGTATTGAAAAGAAAAGAAAAAAACAAGGGACGTTGAAGAAATTTTTATCAAAAAAAAAAAAAAAAAATTGTCAGGTCTACGGTGAGAATTTTTATTTTCTGGCTAAATTATGAAAAAGTATTTCATAGATGAAATCTTTTTAAAAAAATTGGAGTAATTTAACTGATATTGGTGATTATAAAATATTGCTGAAGATGTTGAATGAAATTATAAAAATACCTATTTATTTGAATACATCATCTGTTTAATCATTTCTCAAGGCAGGGCAATTTCATTTAACAATTTACTTTGGTTTTCATTTTATCCTATAACATAACACAACAAACTTTCCTACACACATAATATTTTATGGTGCCCACACATTTAAAAAAAAAGATATGACACGCAAAACAATCTCTATAACATTATATAATCACTTTTCCTATGACATAATAAACATAAAACTCATTTACTTTATCGTTTCCCAAAGGGTGGGAAGGCAATTTCGTCCAATAATTTGCTTTATCATTTCTCAAGGGATGGGAAAAAAATATACCATAGGTCAGATAATACTTTTTTGGAAATGTATAGTGATAAAATAAATGATGAGAAAAAAAAATTAATTAGAAATATGTCCAAAATCTGCATACTAAATATTGGTAAATTTTCTTCCCAATACCAATTCTTGGATATCCACACAAAATCTGCATACTAAATGCCGTAATATTATAATCATGTATTTTTCAAAATATATGATTATAATATTATTGTCACATCGAAAATGTTATGCAACTATACTTGATATGATATCCTACAAATTAAGATAATAAGGCATCCACTAAATTGTCAAACTTGAAAAAAGGTCTCCATCTTTTAAGTCAAAATCTAACCCTCAATTCAGGGTTGTCTTTGTTTATTTTATTTTGAGTAAATACTTTTTTTATCCTCAACAAATTTTAGGATTCTCGCTTTAGTCCCGAACAAATAAAAAGGCTCATCATGATCCCTAAAAAATTTAAAATTGATCTATTTTAGTTCTTTTAGGGACTAATATGGGTCTTTTCTAAATTTGTGAGAGACCACAATTTCAACTAAATGAATCTATTTTGAATTTCTTAGGGACCACGATGGGTCTTTTTATTTGCTAAGGATTAAAACGGGTATCTTGAAATTTGCTGAGTACCAAAAATGATATTTACTCTTTTATTTTTTTTATAGCCTTTTAAGAACAACTAGTTGGTTGAAAGGGAGAAATGTGTCAATGTGTCATAATTTCTCCTACTTCACTTCTTTTAAATAAAGTTATATCCTGTTCCATAATGCCAGAAATTTGGGTGTGCTTGATCTAATTTTGAAGTTAATAAGTATTTGGGAATAAATATTTTTTTTTTAAGAATTTATAAAGTAAATGATAAAAATATAAAATAAAAATAATATGATATTTTTATAATTAATAAAATGTATTAACCAAAAATAAAAACAGAAAATAACCAATTGCATTTTTAATAACTAAGTTTTTTTACTCCTTGGAATCCCTTGGTTTTAAGTAAAAAAAAAAATTGAATTTTTAAAATTTTAAAAATATTGAGAAAAATATTAAGAAAATTTATGAAGAGTTAAAACATTATTTATCTCGTCCTATCTTCTCTACCTTCTTCATTGATTCATTCTCAATCCTTCTCCCTTCTTTGCTTATTCGATTCGCCACGTGCTTTTCTTTCTCTCTTTTTTCTTCTCGTTTGCTCTATAAGTCGTCTATGTCCTCCATGAATCACCTTTCACCTATGTAGCACCGACACTGACACGGGACACGTGACACGATACGACACGACACTCCGACACATAAATTTTAAAAAATATTAGATTCCGACACGTTAGGACACGTTTTGATATTAAATAGTATTTTTAATTTATGTAATGTATATTATGTTTAATATTCGATAATTTAACAAAAAAATGAATCTAAACTTATAATATTCATAAATTTTGCAAAGAAACATAAGATATCGCAAATATGTATATCAAACTCCATAAATTGGTAATCGTAATCCAATGAATCTAATAGTTAGAACTAAAAACTTCAAACAACGCAACATTTAAACCATTTTTTGAATTTCTATAACGCGTGTTGAAATGTCGGGGAGTGTCAGAGTGTCCGAGAGTGTCGGGAAGTGTCGGACACGACACGTTAGAGTTTTTGAAGTGTCGGTGCTTCATAGTCTTTCACCACATTTAAGAAATTTATGTTGTCCCAGCAAATTATTGTCAGACTTTTGCTATTTAATTTTTTGTTATTTTTTAATTATCATATAAATTTTCTTGTTAAGGTACTGATAGATCCGAATACTCGATAATCTTAACAGGATTTTCCCAGACGAATCAGATAGAAATTAGACTTTTTCTTTGGAGTATTGCGCCATTACTAAATTTAACTGCAATATAGTCACGTCAACTTTGCGAAACTCGACATTAATGATGGAGGATACCGTCCATAGTTAGGGCTTCGAACTATTAAATCTGGTCGTTTATCACTTCGCGGGCATCAATGAGTGCAATTCCACGTCAACTCCCTCATCTGATTTCAACATGTTGCGCACATTATTAGAGTCCAGGGGAGACGAGATTATAGGGAGAGAGTCACGAATTTGCTACACCTGATAAAAAAATTTATTAGACTATTACGGTAATAGTAAATTTTTCCAAAATGTCAAGTGGCATATTTCGTTATACTGTGTAGCGAAATATGTTTGTAAATAATTTGCTACACAGTGTAGCGAAATATGCCATGTCAAGCGCACAGTCAGCAAAAATGACACGTGTCAAGCAAGCAGAAATTCGCTACACTGTGTAGCGAATTATGCTCGGATTCTGCATGCTTGACACATGTCATTTTTGCTGACTGTGCAGCCTGACATGGCATATTTCACTACACTGTGTAGCAAATTATTTGCAAACATATTTCGCTATACAGTGTAGCGAAATATGCCACGTGTCATTTTGGAAAAATTTACTATTGGTATGACAGTCAGGTAAATTTTTTTGTCAAGTGTAGCAAATTGGTCACTGTTCCGAGACTATATATGATATGCAAATCTAAGCCATAACTGTACATCAAGTGGATCCGATAACGTATTTGAATCGAAGTCTTAAAATTTTAGGTTAAGATATAGTATTGAACTCACTAGCTTAATTCATTAGTTGTGATTTTTTCCTATATGACATTGTTAAGAGATATTCATAGTGGGACTAGCTTTACCAAATAAAATTTTTTGTAACATGAAATTTCTTTCGGGAGAGTTAGTCTCACCATAAAATAAATGTTCCCGACTCGAGCAAAATTTTTCCTGTGAAGAATATATGTGATTTATTCTAAAAAAAATTGAATGAAGTAAAGTTCATATAACTGGAAAGACATTTAATTTAATATCTTAATATTTTTGGCTGAGATATTATATCAAACTATTAGGAAAATATAATATAAATATCATTAATGTAACTACATTAATAATTTTTATATTATATTTTTCTAATACAAACTCATTTCATCTTATTGGTCCTGCATTGCCGATTAATTGTGTTCTCTCGCCAAGAACTCTAGGTCGCGTGACACAACATTGCGCATGTGATGGATTGGATCGATATTGAATCTAGTCTACTATATAATTTGTCGCCAAAATCGTTCGTAAAAGAATCTTTTTAGGCCCGTGGAAATGGGACGTAAATGATAGTGGACTCCTCACTACACCAGTGCTATCAAGGGATGGTTGAATTTCGAAGGATGTTCAACTGCCACTAGCTTGTTCGCATTTTTTTTCAATTCCTCTTTCTTACTTTTTTTTTTTTGTTTAATTTTCTTCTCACTATATTTTTAACACTTTTGGCGCATTAGGAAACATGTTTTTTCCTTCATCTTTCAGCTGGAACTTAAGAATAATTCCCAAAATGTCTCAACATTCTACGGCCACTTTAGATAAGATTATCTACAGTTACCCCAAAATTATATCGTGTTGATTAATGAATGATGTTTATGTAATTTTAGGTGAATTAATGAAGGGTGTTTCTGTAATTTTATTTATTTTTCTATCATATACATTTTACTAAAACACCATTCATTAATTCACCTAAAATTACATAAACACCATTCATTAATCAAAACGACGTAGTTTTGGGGCTAGCTGTAGATAAGCTTATCTAAAGTGGCTATAGAAATGTTTACCATATATATATATATATGCAACACACGATATTTTTTTGTATATTTATGAATAAATAATTACATACGCGATGTATCATGTAACGCCCAGCCGCTTCAAGAATCAATGACTATCCCCACATACTAACACGAGACTTTTCAGTATGCTTTTTTCTCATACTAACACCAAGAAAGAAAGTCATTTTCACATCCAGCTGCTCCACCTCTAGGTCATATGTAGCTCCTACAAACAAAACCAACATTATGAAATTTAACTTTGCAACAAGTGAAAACACCTCACCATAATCAACCCCTGTCTGTGAATATCCTTTTGTAACCAACCGAGCCTTGCGCTCAATCTCCCCATTGACACCAACCTTTTTCTTGAACATCCACTTGCAACCAATCGCCTTTCGATCTGCAGGTAGTGTCTCCAAACTCCAAGTTTGAATTTTCATCAGAGACTTCATCTCTTCTTTCATTGTTTGCTCCCATGGTTTGGCATGCTCCGAGTCCATAGCTTGTCTTACAGGATCATCTCCTGTAATATTCAAGGAACAACTATCATCACTAGCATAGAGAATATGGTTTTCAGGTGTATATATTTCAGATTGTCTTCTTTCCCTTGTGGACCTCCTCAGCATTGATGCTTCAACTTCAGCCACAGTTTCAGAATCTTCAACCATATAATGTTTAGCAGCTTCAAAATTTGAACTTTGCACTCAAACTTGTGAATTTACCGCATCCTTTTTCAAACCGACTCTAATTCTACAGTTTGTGGCTCTTCAGGAGCTTTCAAAAAAATCTCATTTGGCTTAGATTCCCTGAACACAACGTCTCTGCTGTAAGATACACTTCGAGTATTAGGATTCCATAACTTGTACCCTCTGACGCCATCCTTGTACCTAATAAAAATGCACTTATTGGATTTACTGTCAAGCTTGTTTCTTCTCTCCTTAGGTACATGCACATATGCTTCACAGCCAAACCTGACATGAGATACGTCTGGCCTCTTTTCAAATAGTGCTTCATATGGAGTCTTCTCCTTCAAGGTCGATGTAGGAGATTTGTTCTTAAGATAAAAAGCAGTAGCCTCTGCCCAAAACTCTGCTGCCAAACCTATATCACTTAGCATACTTTGTGATTTCTCTATGAAAGACCGACTCAATCTCTATGCCACCCAGTATGTTAAGGTGAGTAGGGCATAGTCTTCCGCCTCGCAATCGCATTGCTCGTAATTTGATATCATTGTCAGGAAGGTTCAGGTGAAGCCCATGGCAAGGAACCACCACCAATGGGTTAAGCTACTCTAACCGTAGCAAGTGAGTCCGACACCATATCTCAACCCAAAACCTTAAGGCATTAGGTTCATGGGTTCATCCATTTATATCCACTTCACTTAGTCCATTACTAACCCATGTGAGACTCTTTCACACTTGAAGATCCCAACAAAAGAAGGGCATTCGATTGGATCAACTCATTTTTGCATACACTGGTGTAGAAGGCAATTAACTAAATATTCTACTACGATTAAATGAGGCAGGTGCCTATATTATTTCGCTTTTTTTTATTAGTTTCATTCCCATATTTTCTTAGCATCTAAATACTTTCTCAGTTTGCAAGAAAATTTAAAATTTTAATATATATTTAAGATTTTTTTTAAGGGAAAAATGTTTCTGCAGTTAATGCAGATAAATTATCTGCATTTTTTCCCAAAACGACATCCTTTTGGTATTAAAATCTTAAAAAATTATAAATATAAAGACTATTATAACATTGAAATAAATTAAAATTACAAAAACACCATAATTTCCGTCCAAAATGATGTCGTATGGAACTTACTGCAGATAACTTATCTGCAGTAACTGCAGAAAACGTGAACCTTTTTTTAAATGATCTTTTGAAAATTATTTTTAGCCTAACCTGTCTATTGAGACGTAAGTTCAATAGTAATTAATAATCCTCATAAACAAAACCAACAGTTTTATTTAGATAATACAACGTGGGAAATGTTATATTTTTAAATTTTTTTTTACAAACTTATAAACTACAATATATCTTACTGGTAAACACCATCGAGTGAAATCTTTTTTGGTAGTCTATTGAGTGAAATCTTATCGGTAAGACATAGTGTAGTTTGTAAGTTTTTTACGAAAAAAAAGTTTGTCAATATAATCCTTCTCATAAGATATATCATTTTTTTACCAATAAATACCCTAAGAGTTGTAATTTAATTTTTGGTCGATAGATTATAGATGACGAAGCATTGTTCATTATAAATCTGATATATAAAATATTATTATATAAAGAAAATATATCTCTATAAATACGATGGTCTTATTTCATAAGGTAACATTGATTTAAACCTATCAGAAGAGTTGAACATGAGAAACTCAACAATTTTTTTTTAAAATATTCAAATATATAACATATATAAAAATTTGAATATCTCTGTTAAATAATATAAACTTAATGAACATAAGAAAGGAAATAGAGAGAGCTACTGTTAATGAATAGAATGCTCCCCTTAAAATAAATAAAAAAGTTCAAAAATATCTACCAAAAAAGAAGAGAGTTCAAAAACAAGATATTTGAAAGAAAAAAAATACAAAGGAAAACAATATGTAACACCTATTAAGAACATGACTTCCAGACTTAGGGGGATAAGTTTAGTATTACAAAATTTTCACAAAAGATCATTTCTTAATTTTAAATTATCATTTCATAAAAGAATTTAGATATGGGAAGTTAATCAATAGATTCATGCAATACAAGATTCATGAAATGCCATAATAATGTAATCTATAGTAGCAGTGTAGCACATGATCTATGGAAGTTAATCAATACTTTAAAGTGCTAAAAATAAAAGGTGAAATGTTAAGAAACATGCAACTCAATTTATCTTAATTTGGTCACTATCACGTGTAATCTACGTCCAGAATACAAGCTGATCAACCATTCTTAACTATTGGTCAAATTTTATGGGTACTTGATAAATCACTACAACTTCTAAGTTTTCAGAAACTTATAAACCTTACAATCCACTAAGTTTCATGAATGCAAAGTAACCATTCGACCACCAAACTTCTCTCACGCTTGACAACCTTATAATCTCTCTCAAATTTCCTTAAGCAATAAGCTACCTCCGAATCATATAGGGTCTCACAACCCTTTAACTTAAAAATATAAAGAGGAATGAGTTTGTGATTGAATAAACACTCTCAAGGTATAAAGGGCCAATCTAGTTCAAATACACACTTCGTGAGTGTCCGGGGAAGGGAATACTCTAGGCAGCCTTTCCCCTACTTTTTGCAGAGAGGCTGAATCGAACCCGCGACCTGACACACCACGGCAAACAAGCTTACCGCTGAGCCAAGCCGACCCTTCAAACACTCTCAAGGTATAAATAATATAAATTAAAACATGGTGTATAATTAATGACAAGATGTAGAATGTATTATTCAAATGTGCTAATACAAATCAAGCTCAAAAACTTTAAATGATCAAGAATGCATTGTGTAAATATAAGAGCTATAAAGCAGGTAGCAACCTTCAGGTAGGAGTCTATAAACTTGCCTCCTCTGATGAACCTTCACAGCAGCACCTGCTAACCAGTCCGCACACTTAATCCCATCTTGATTCGTATAAACAACTCGGATGTCCCATTCCTTATGGGTCCAGGACCGAGTGTGAGACAACAAGTGAGGAACTCTAGCCTCCATTCCATCAAAGTTAAGCATGGTAACTGTTTGAAGAGAGTCTCCCTCTAAGACTATTTTCCTCAAGCCCAACTTTCAAGCCAGCTGTAACCCATTAAAAGCTCTTCACATCTCGGCCTCCAGGAGGCTACACACACCAATGTGGCTTCGGAGGAATAGAGCCAAGTGTTGAAACTTTTTGAAACTTTTTTTTTTCATAAATGAATCATAATACTGTTAAGAGTGTTAGTCCCACATTGTGTGTGTCTCATAGTGTTAGTCCCACATTGTGTGTGTCTCATTGTATTCTTCAATTGGTTTGCTATATAATAGAACCAATGTTGTGTAGTTTAACACAACAAGGATTACTATCAATTCCTCTTGTATCTTGATATTTAACATGGTATCTAGAGCCTAACAAGAGGAATCTTAATCCGCTTAACTTAGTTCTCTTTTCCATAATTTCAATATGGTTATAGAGAGATATCACCCTCCTTGAGGGATTCCCGTTGCTATTTCTTTTTCGGGTTTTTCTTAGTATGCTCTGTGACTGCAGCTTAGACTGATCTGTCACATCAGAAAAGAATGATCTTTGGGAAGCTGTTGGGTTGACCGCCGTTGATCGACCACCGTTGACTGCCGTCTCCTGCGATTTTTTTTGATGACTTTCCGGCGACTTTTCCGACGATCTACTAGCGTCTCCGACGACTTTTCCGACGACCCACCGCCGTCTCCGGTGACTTTTCCGATTCTGCGAAGTTTTTTTTTTTTTTTTTAATCTTCTTTCTTCCCAAGATGGACTATTTATACTATTCATCATCCATCTTGAGGGGGAGCACCTTCCATGTTGCTGATGGTCATTCCAGCACAATTGTCTTTGCCGATGATAATTCCGGCACCGAAGTTCCTCTTGAGGGGGAGCACCTTCCATGTTGCTGATGGTCATTCCAGCACAGTTGTCTTTGCCGATGATAATTCCGGCACCGAAGTTCCTCTTGAGGGGGAGCACTTTCCATGTTGCTGATGGTTATTCCAGCACAGTTGTCTTTGCCGATGATAATTCCGGCTCCGAAGTTCCTCTTGAGGGGGAGCACTTTCCATGTTGCTGATGGTCATTCCAGCACAGTTGTCTTTGCCGATGATAATTCCGGCACCGAAGTTCCTCTTGAGGGGGAGCACCTTCCATGTTGCTGATGGTCATTCCAGCACAGTTGTCTTTGCCGATGATAATTCCGGCACCGAAGTTCCTCTTGAGGGGGAGCACTTTCCATGTTGCTGATGGTTATTCCAGCACAGTTGTCTTTGCCGATGATAATTCCGGCTCCGAAGTTCCTCTTGAGGGGGAGCACTTTCCATGTTGCTGATGGTCATTCCAGCACAGTTGTCTTTGCCGATGATAATTCCGGCTCCGAAGTTCCTCTTGAGGGGGAGCACTTTCCATGTTGCTGATGGTTATTCCAGCACAGTTGTCTTTGCCGATGATAATTCCGGCTCCGAAGTTCCTCTTGAGGGGGAGCACTTTCCATGTTGTTGATGGTCATTCCAGCACAGTTGTCTTTGCCGATGATAATTCCGGCTCCGAAGTTCCTCTTGAGGGGGAGCACTTTCCATGTTGCTGATGGTTATTCCAGCACAGATGTCTTTGCCGATGATCATTCCGGCATCTTCCATGTTGATGTTCATTCCGACGCCATTTTTAGCACATTGTTGATTTTTGGTTTCTCATATAGGAGATTTATTTTGATGTTATGTTACTTGGTCATTTCATTTTGTTGATGTAGCACTGTTGCTTTTGGTTCCTAATAGGAGTATTATTTATGTATCAAGCTTGTAGCATATGATCTATATGCTACAGCTTGAGGGGGAGTGTTAAGAGTGTTAGTCCCACATTGTGTGTGTCTCATAGTGTTAGTCCCACATTGTGTGTGTCTCATTGTATTCTTCAATTGGTTTGCTATATAATAGAACCAATGTTGTGTAGTTTAACACAACAAGGATTACTATCAATTCCTCTTGTATCTTGATATTTAACAAATACAATGGTGTTATTTTTAGTATAATAATCAAATTGCTTTATTTTATAGTTAAATTATAATTCAATCATTAATTATAAACTTGATTTTCAACTTTACCTATGCTATCCTTCTTCATTTATATCATGATAATGTATGTTTCGAATATAAATTTAGGGTTCATTTTTTCTATAGAGTTAATGTAGATAACTTATCTACATTAAGCCCAAAATGACGTTATTTTGAGGCGGAAATCAAGGTATTTTTGTAATTATAATCTATTTCAAGGTTATAATAGTCTTTTTCATTATAATTTGTTTAATTCTTCAATCCAAAGTCATTTTGGAAGCGAATGTAGAGAACATATCTATATTTATTCATAAATTTATTACACAAACCCCACAAAGTTAGCTGTTGATGTAGTAAAATAAAAAACAAGAGAAAATTGATATGAAATTTTAATACATTTGTGAAAAAATGGAATGAATATAAAAACTTTTCATATTAACCTCCTCTAACAAGTATTAGACAACATAGTAAAATGGAGTTCTACAAAAAAAAAAAAAAAAACAAAAAAAAAAACAAACAGAGAGAGTAAAATGGAGTTTGCCTTTAGACAACCGATTTAGACAATTTTTTTTTTTTTTTGTGTAACCCGGATGTATCCTCATTCAACCTCCTCCAGTCACCTTGCTCTCGGGGTACGGCCCTGTAGGCTAGCTCCTCATTGGAACAGCGAGTGTATTGAGTTTCGTTACCGGAAGAAGGATGAGACTAATCCCCCAATTGAGGAGGGTGGCACATCCTCTGGCCCCCAAAGATTTTTCAAGAATTTGCTTGAGGCATAGTTTGAACCCCTGACTCAAGCAAACCCTTGGGAGCTCAGTTGCCAATTGAGCTACCCTTGGGGGTCCCAATTTAGACATTTGGATGAGAGAAAATTTGAGATGTGTGATTGTAATCAATTTATATATATGAAAGTATATGTACATGCGATTAATGTTTCTCAAAATAGAAAATAATTTTATTTCATATGCATGTAAAATTTTATGTGGAGACCATAAGCTTTTTGACCATTATATCCTTTAATTAATAACAAATTACCATCTTGCCCCATTTATAAACTATTCAAAAAATTTGACCTATTCGCCAAACATAATATCAATCTGCCCCTGTTTGACCGTTGACCACTTAGTTACTTGGGTACTGACCCAATTACCCGGGTATATTTCGAGGAATATAGGTGTTTATACGTAATATGAGTTTATACCTGGGTATTAACCCAGATACCCGGGTACACACCCAGTTACCCGAGTATTCGTTGGCCAGAAACCCCAATATTAGTGGGTTTCGGCCTCTTTTATCATTTATACGTTTTATACCCCCAAATCTCTCTCATTTTTTTCATATATATTCTCAGCCATCAAGATTGTATTTCATCCCATTATCTCAAAAGGCCTTGTCTTGTGGAATAATTGATATTACACCTACATATTCCTTTTTTTCTCAAAAATATGAACCAAACCCAAACTCAAACTTAAACCTTGGACCTAATTTTCATGTGAAAGATAAGTTCAAGTTCAAACACATATCCTGCAGTTATTTACTGCAATGGGAGACATTTTGAAGGTCCCAATGGTGTTCGATTTGAAGGGGAATTAAAAATAATAAAAATTAAAGTGGGCACTATATACAATGAACTGAAGGAGAGAATTCATCAAAAATTAGGGCTACAAGATAGCCAATCCATTCAGCATATGATAGCCATGTTAGAGAATGTAGTTGATATGGATACAATATATTACATTGGTAATAATATCAATGATGATGAAGATATGGAGTTTGTCATAGATGCATTTGTTAAGTGAAAAATATTAAAATTTATTTAGATATATGTTGAAGTTGATGCTGGTCAGTCTTTATTTGTACCGACCCATACAAGATGTAAATGCAAAATGTAAAATGTAAAAAATGGTTAAACTATATTTGGGCACTTGAAAGGTAACCACAAATGAAAATCAGAATGCAAGGTTAGGATGGATCAAAAATTAAAAACTAAAAAAAAATACCTTTCTTCATTTTCAAGTGGTTAAAGGCAAAAACGGTGGTGGACGAAGGATGATTGTAGAGGAAGAAACTTGTCCAACCAGTGTGGTGAAGGAACCACTGATTTCGCCCTTCTTGCAGCTCTACTTGGGTATCCTTTTTGTGAGTTTTGAAGAATGGAGGCTGCTAGGTTTTTAAAAAACCCTACCCGCGACATTTATCCGGGTATCCCCCTCTCTACTCGGGTAAATAATTCATACTATTACTCAAATTATGAACAATACCCAGGTAGCACACTGGATGCTCGGTTAGTATTGTTTTTTCGAAGGATACTAGGATAATCCCCTATGTGCCTGGATATTGTACGAGGTCAGCGGTTAAACAGGGGCAAATGTGTGATATGTTTTGATACAGAGGCGAAATTGTTATTTTTTATTAATTGAAAGCTACACTGGACAAAAAGTTAGAGACTTAGAGCCCAAATAAAAAGGGGAAAAAAGCTCCACTTTTTTTTTTATATTTATATAAAAGATATTTTATTTTCTATAAAAAAAATTAATTCTATGGAAAAAAGGTGTGTCATTTTAAATGACACATCTTATTAACACGAGATGTACAGGTCACTGATGATTCACGGATGAAGATCCAAGACAATGACTCTTCTCATGCAGCTTCTCTAGTTTGTGCACCAGCTAGCAACCATGATAGATAGCAACTGCTTTCTTGTTATTCTGTTAGTTAGAGTTAGTCTGTTAGCTTTCTGTTACTAGGAGTTAGTTTGTTAGCATCTTGTTATTTTGAAGTTAGTTATTGCATAGCCTTTATATATTGGTGAAGAGCTTTGTATAATTCAATTCATTGAATAATATGCAGTTTTCCACTAAGCATTTGGTTTCTGTTATGGTATCAGAGCACACATGAGCTCTGGTATTTCGCTTTCGTTTTCTTTTTCCTGATACTTCTTCCTGCCTTTGAGTTACAACAATGGCGAATCCTGAATTTGGTTTAGATTTCAACACAAATCCTTCTCACCCACTCTTCTTGCATCCCAACGAGAATCCGTCTTTGGTATTGGTATCTCCACCACTGAACGGAAACAACTACCACACTTGGGCAAGAGGAATGACGGTTGCTTTGCTTTCAAAAAATAAGATCTGCCTTATTGATGGATCCATTGATCCTCCGGTAGCAGACGATCCAGTCTACCCACAGTGGCAAAGGTGTAACACGATGGTGATGGCCTGGATCCACCGATCTATATCCGATGGAATTGCTAAATCCATTTTATGGATTGAGCGTGCAAGAGATGCTTGGCTAGACCTGCGTGATCGTTTTTCTCAGACTGATATATTTAGAGTTTCGGATCTTCAGGAGGAGATCTATAAGCTGCACCAAGGTAATTCGACAGTAACTGAATTCTTCACTCGGCTCAAGACCATGTGGGATGAGCTTGAGAATCTGAAACCTCTTCCTAACTGCGAGTGTGATCCTCCATGTGACTGTGGAGTGACAGTGAAAATGCGAAATTATCGTGAAAAAGATCATGCAATTCGATTCCTCAAGGGATTAAACGATCAATATGCGTATGTCAGATCTCAGATAATGCTTTTAGATCCATTGCCTAATGTGAACAAGGCTTTCTCCATGGTTGTGCAACAGGAGAGGCAATTTGGCTATGATTCCAATAGTAGCATTTCAACTAATCCACAAACCTTTGCTGGTTTTAACAGTAATCATGCAGGTAATGATTTTAATTCACGAAGGAATCCCAATCAATTTGCTGGGAGAAATGGTAGAGGTCAAGGACGTGGAAGATCCAATGGAGGTCGCGGAAATCGGATCTGTACACACTGTGGTCGTTCAAATCATACCATAGAGACTTGTTATCAGTTGCATGGGTATCCACCTGGATACCGTTCACGAGTGCCAGAAACTCATGCTAGCAACCAGGTTTCCAATGTATATGCTGATACTCAAATGGATCATGTTCAACAAGTTGAGAACAACAGCCCTCAGCTCACACATGAGCAATACCAGAATCTTATGATACTTCTTCAGAATCCTACAACTCCCAATCCCTCCAACCCTACTAATCCACCTACACATGCTGCGAACATTGCACAAGTTTCACATACTGACACAAACACTTCAGGTAAATCACATAATCAGTGGATTGTTGACACGGGAGCCACTGATCACATAAGTTTTTCTATTTCAAATTTTTCTTTCCTTCGCAGCATTAAGCCCATAACCATTAAATTGCCTGATGGATCACACGTGACTTCACACCAGTCTGGTTCTGTAACTTTGTCACCAAAGCTTACACTGATAAATGTTCTATATGTACCAAGTTTCCATGTCAATCTACTTTCTGTCACCAAATTAGTTTCACTTCATGATTGTTATCTAACTTTTCATGGTCATTGTTGCTTGATTAAACAGATTTCATCCCAGGAAACGATTGGTTCTGCTGATTTACAGAATGGTTTATATGTGATAGTCCAATGCACAAGAACATCTCGAAGCCTTGCTGCACAAAGAACAAATGCTTGTCACTCCCTTACCAGTTCCAAGACACAAGAAAAATCCCTTTGGCATAGACGCTTAGGACATATCTCAGACACAGTATTACACAAAATGTCATTTCAATTTCCCTTTATAGATTTCAATCATATACATCCTTGTGATGTATGTCATCTAGCAAAGCAAAGACATATTTCTTTTCCTACTAGTATGAATAAAAGCAACAAGATATTTGATTTGTTGCATGCTGATATCTGGGGACCGTTTTCCACACAAACTATCCATGGTCATAAATTTTTTCTAACACTAGTAGATGACTTCTCAAGGTTCACTTGGGTAGTATTAATGAAATCAAAGAGTGAAACGCGTAATCATATTCAGCATTTCTTTGCATTTGTTGAAAATCAGTTTCAAACAAAAATTAAAATCCTTCGTAGTGATAATGGACATGAATTTTCTATGCATGATTTTTTCTTACAAAAGGGAGTGATTCACCAAACTAGTTGTGTAGAAACACCACAACAAAATGCCAAAGTTGAGAGAAAACATCAACATCTTTTAAATGTAGCACGTTCTTTATGTTTTCAAGCTTCTTTACCACTTTCACTATGGTCCTATGCATTAACCCATGCAGCACATCTCATTAACCGAACTTGTTCACCAACAATAAATGATAAAACTCCTTATGAGTTGCTGTATAATACCATCCCTTCCCTTACACATCTAAGAGTTTTTGGAAGTCTGTGTTTTGCTTCCACTCTTCAATCCGGTCGCACAAAATTTTCCCCTAGAGCCCGTAAGTCTGTGTTTCTTGGATATAGAGATGGCACTAAAGGATTTTTATTATATGACTTGTTATCTCATGCTATCTTTGTATCACGTCATGTAGTGTTTTACGAAAATCATTTTCCTTTCCATCTAGGTTCTGATCATTCTGCTACCATATACGTTTCACCACCTGATCTTACACCCTCCTTTGATACTGATTTTCCTTTTCCAACACCTCTTCCTGATACTGATACTGTTGAAAACCCAGTCCCTACTCCTCCCATTATTCCAGTTCCTGATACTGCTGAAAACCCAGTCTCTACCCATGATCCCGTTTCTTTGGAACCTTTACATACTACCCATCCTCCTTCTCGTCGTTCGTCTCGTCTTCGCTCTGCACCAAAGTACTTGATGGACTATCACTATGGTCTTTCTGTTCTTCAGCACGATCCGTCACATCCAGGTTTGTCTTCTGTTTCTTCATCTTCTTTTAACTCTCATCCTTTATCTTCTGTAGTTTCGTATGATGTTTGTTGTCCTGCTTATAAACACTTTTGTCTCAACTCCTCCACACACGTTGAACCTCGATCTTATTCACAAGCTATTAGACATATACATTGGCAACAGGCTATGCAAGCTGAGCTTTCTGCTCTTTCTCTTAATGATACTTGGTCTCTAGTTGAGTTACCTGATGGCAAACAACCCATAGGATGTAAATGGGTCTACAAGATCAAATACCATTCTGATGGTTCTATTGAACGCTATAAAGCCCGCTTGGTTGCTAAAGGATTCAATCAATTGGAAGGGGTGGATTACTTTGACACCTTATCACCCGTTGCTAAACTTACTTCTGTTCGTACTCTCTTGGCCATTGCAGCCCTCAAAGGTTGGCATCTCGTTCAACTAGACGTTAACAACGCGTTTTTACACGGTGATTTACACGAAGATGTTTACATGGAGATTCCTCAAGGTCTTCCTGTTCCTGATTCTCACTGTAATCTTGTTTGTAAACTCCAGAAATCTCTCTACGGGTTGAAGCAAGCGAGTAGGCAGTGGTATGCCAAACTCTCTTCTGCCATGATCTCCCTTGGGTATACACAAGCACATGCTGATCATTCCATGTTCACATTCACTTCTGGATCCTCGTTCGGTTTTCTCCCGTCAGATATTTTTTCTAGTATCTGGAGCACGAAATATATAAAATTTCTTTTAAAATATTAGAACTATAATTCATAACAGAAACCAAATGCTTAGTGGAAAACTGCATATTATTCAATGAATTGAATAATACAAAGCTCTTCACCAATATATAAAGGCTATGCAATAACTAACTTCAAATTAACAAGATGCTAACAAACTAACTCCTAGTAACAGAAAGCTAACAGACTAACTCTAACTAACAGAATAACAAGAAAGCAGTTGCTATCTATCATGGTTGCTAGCTGGTGCACAAACTAGAGAAGCTGCATGAGAAGAGTCATTGTCTTGGATCTTCATCCGTGAATCATCAGTGACCTGTACATCTGATGATTCACGGATGAAGATCCAAGACAATGACTCTTCTCATGCAGCTTCTCTAGTTTGTGCACCAGCTAGCAACCATGATAGATAGCAACTGCTTTCTTGTTATTCTGTTAGTTAGAGTTAGTCTGTTAGCTTTCTGTTACTAGGAGTTAGTTTGTTAGCATCTTGTTATTTTGAAGTTAGTTATTGCATAGCCTTTATATATTGGTGAAGAGCTTTGTATAATTCAATTCATTGAATAATATGCAGTTTTCCACTAAGCATTTGGTTTCTGTTACTTATATCTTTTCACTCTCATAAATAGGTGGGATCTACACCTTTATAACTTTTCTTACACACTCTCTCTTATAATTTATCTTTCTCTCACTTAAAATGACACAACTTTATATCCTTCAAAATAATACACAATTTTTCCTAATTCTATATATACATAGAGGTAGGATCCTTTGACAGCAGTATCAAATTAGAAATTTGACACCTCATCTGAGAGCCATTAGATTAAAAAAATCAATGGTGTCATATGCTTATAAATTAGAAAAATTGATCTTTTTTTATCTAATAACTCTCAGATGAATGTCCAATTTCAAATTTAACATCATATCAAAAGTTACTACCTCATATACATATATAAAAACCTGAATGGTCCTACACCATCGCAACTCCCAAATAAAGTCCAAAATATAGCACAATGTTGATTTGCTGCAATCTCACGACCGTACGGACTCGTGATCATATTTCTATGCTTAGCCTAAATCTAACCTGTAATTATGACTCGTAACATTGTGAGGACATATTCTATTCTTACTCATCTCTTTTAACGGTGTTCTTTTATCGTTGTGCAGGCTTTATACTTGAGTTACTTTTTCTTTTCTCTTTTTTAAGCAACACTTGAGGTCATTACTCATTAGTTTGGATGAATGCTTTCTTTCATAATTTGTACGGCATTCATTAGTTTTGTTTCTATTTAAAATTATTCATAATTTTAGCAAAAACTTTATTTTTTTGTCAACTCTCTCTTCCTTTATTTATCTCTTTCTTTCTCTTAAAATGACACAACTTTACATTTTCAAAATGACACACACTTTACCCTAAAATTATTCATAATTTTAGCAAAAACTATTTGCTAAGATTATTATTATATAAATATTTTAAGAAAAAAATATTTATCTTTTTAAAAAACATAAAATTGTGTTATTTTGGGTAAGAGAAATGTATGCACTAACATTTTTTATTTAAAGTTTAAATTAAAAAAATCATTAATTTTCTTCCCTCCTGATTTTTATTGTTTGTGTCTTTATCTCTTTTAAAATAATACTTTTTTATGTATTTTAAAAGGACAAACATGAAACCCATATTTAAAAAAAATATAATTTTAATGTACTGCTTTTGTAAAAATATTAAACACAATTGAAATAAATTGCAGAATAGAAAAAAAAAATTACACCATTATCCAATGATTTATTTTTTTATTTTTTTTTGGTAAATATCCAATGATTTATTATTATATCTTATAAGGATTTTAACGTTTCATGTATTGTCAAACTCATTAAATGATGTCATTTGACGATAAAAGGAATTTTTTTTTTTTTTATCACATTGATGGGGTATCAAAATTTAACTATTTTTTCTTTATATTTAGTTACATACTATAATTACGTCCATTGACAAATTTAACATTCTGTGCAATTATTCAAACAATTAAATAATCAAATAAGAAAATTTAGAAGATAAATTTTCCAAATCTTTAAAGAAAAGAACATTTTAGGAATTATAAGAAAAAAAAGGTAAGAATATTAAAAATTTAAAAATTTAAAAATTTATTTAATCAAATGTTCGTTTACAGTAGATAAAAACGTTAAAACAAATACTCTGATTTAAATTTTCAGATTCATGGGATCTGACAAACACCCCTGATACTAAGAACATGGGAAATGAAAACTCTTAGACAGATACAACTCAAATCTAATTGGAATGCCCTTAATAGCCATTGCCCAGTGAAGAAAAAAATACTTATCTAGGGAAAATATACACGAGGTGGGCACCATTGAATACCAATAGCAGTTACGGAGCAGAAGGGTCCATGTGAAAAGGTCCAGGGTCCGTCTGGTCAAAACCAAGGACCCACTTAAATTTTGAGTGGAAAAAGTGCTACAACATAACTGCACAAAACTGCGGCATCAAGCATGATTAACTTGTTTGTCTCTCTCGCCGACTCAGAAACACCAAAAACCCTTTCGCCTTTTACCCTCAATTTTCTGCCTAATTTTGGCTTAGAAGCAGCAGCATACAAAAAAGCTACATGCTCAAACCAAAACATTTTTCAAATAAAAAATAAACAACTTTTTTGTTCTTTTTTTATGCATATCAGTCGAAAGCTATATATCTGTTTAATATTTCCCTCAAATTATTACATGCGCAAAACAAGCAAAATACACTGAAAATATTCAATGTAAAGAAAAAGTGTGTAACTGAAGCCCAAGTTGAACAACGTTGTGTCAGTGTGATTGTTGTGAGTGAGAAAGAGAAACCAACAGAAACGACGCATTACACGCAATTCGTTGTAAGGTTTATGTAACTCTGCGCCACTTGCCTTGCATGCATCCAAACACTGCCCCCCCTTCGCTGCGCCTCTTTTGAGTTTATATGTCCTCACTTCTCGTCCCCATGTGAATATGTTCAGTGAAACGTTAACTCCTTACTCTCCTGCCACGTGTCCCCATTCGTAACCATAATCCAAACAAGATTAACAATATGACTAACCCGAGCAAGGATCACGTTATCTCCCTTGCCAAACGGGTTGTGGAGAGTTTCGGATCCCGAGCAGAACTGCCCCACATTGAATGCTAGCTCAGGTTGCAGCACCCGTGCGATCCTTATTAGGCTGTACCGCAAGTTGCGTAAGCACGCACACAGTGACACACGACTCATCCAGATTCTCTAAAAATCCATTGGCTGGAATCCGGTGCAATTCAAGTTAGGATGAACTTGGTTGCATATTAACATGGCCCATTTACTCTCTGGTGTGAGGGGCTGGAATCCGGTGCTTGAGCACACACAATACATACACACTTTCATCCAAGGTGAGAAAACAGGAAAGTACTTTTTGGGCCACTGGCTATGGTGGAACCCACTTCAAAAGGATCAGATCAGACAATCACTGTCCGATTAGATTTATATGGATGGATGAACTTTGATGAACCCATCATCGTCGTGATAATCATGTGACATATCTATGATGATCACGAATGAATGGGTCCCACGAACCTGGTGATGACCTTTGTGTTGATAGGACTAGACGATTACAACAAAAAATTGGTGTCGAAGTGTCAACGCCGTTAGATTTTTGGAAATAAAAAGTAGTTAGGTTGTCCCTGTCGAGAAAAAACCTTCTACTACTCTGGCTCAAGTGTTTTACGCTTTCTGATATATACACGGGACACAGCTAATGCCCCGTTGGCCTCTAGCTTCTTCCGGGTGCTTTGTCTGACACTGCTTCTCTCCTCCTCTCGCCACTCACCAGTGTGTGCATTTCAACTTTCAATACAATAGCCTCAACTGCCCTAAATACCATAACAACATAGAGTTATTTATTTATACAAAATATATATATTTGTCTAATTTTTATTTTTATTTTTTAGTACATGGTCTAATTTTTATTATTTTTGAAATAATTGCAAATATTATATGGTAAATTACAAAAGATTTTATAAAAGTTATTGTGTTACGATATAAAAGTGATTTTGTGTGTTTTTATTTTGTTGTTGGCCCCACAAAATATTATGTGTAGGAAATTTTTTGTGATAAGTTGAATGATAGATGATAAACCCAATAACACATCCCTTTCAGATTCAGACTGCAAAGTCCAAACCAGCTTTTAA
The DNA here is from genome assembly GCA_032173675.1 of Gastrolobium villosum. NCBI lineage: Eukaryota > Viridiplantae > Streptophyta > Magnoliopsida > Fabales > Fabaceae > Gastrolobium > Gastrolobium villosum. The sequence continues at coordinate 46,728 of JAVKPL010002440.1, forward strand.
GAACCCATGGAGGAATTATTCTATGAATGTAAACTCATCAGAAGCATGATGATATCAGATCGATCAACAGGTTCAACAGTCAACCCATGTGAATATCCTATATTCTGCACCTAGGATCCACTTTGCACTGGGGTTACCAAGAGGTTGCAATTAGCTGCAAAACATTGGATTGTGGGTGGTGTGAGCCTGTGACTAGAATAATTAAATAGAATGGAACATATAATGTGTAACCATTATTTTTGAATAAATAAACTCACTTCTGACAGAAGAATTTTGTGTTTATCACATTGTAGTGATGGTGATGATATGTTAGTGGCCCCCACCCACACCCCCACTTATCACAAGAGCCTATAAAAACACTGTTTGGTTGTTCTGGGCCCATCCCTCAATTGCCCAACTTCAGTATGCACCCCACCACGCAAACATCCATGACTTCCTCACATTGAAACGAGGGACAGTAGAAATATATTATAAGGTCGAAAAGCTATCCAGAGCATTCTTTTTAATGGTTATGGCATTACTATGCGTGCCAGAATAAATAATATAGAATATAAAGTATAAAAGAAAGACTATGATTTTGAAGGAAAAATAGGAGTTCTGGAGAGAATTGAGGGAGATAGGCTTCTATTTTGTTCAACCCATTCTCCTTTTTGAATTTTTATTTCTGTTTGCGACATATAGACATATATGAGAAGTCCACCACCATATCCCCAGTTACATCTCATACTCCCCGAGACCATAAAATATTATAAAATCTATATAATACTCTTCTATGGTAATTTAAAGTTCTAGTTTGATAAAAGAGAAATTGAAAAACAAACTAAAATTAAAACTCATTTGCATGACTGTATAATATATTGTATTAGATAGGAAAGTCCTTCAACCACCATGCTCTCTTGTCAGCACTGCCACCCATCCATCCATTGCTTCACATAACATTGCAGCTTGAAGAAGTATTCTCATCACTGAAATAGGTAGTATATGGGTCTGGAGGAGGATAGTTGTAAGGAGGAGGATACATGTAATTCACAGCCATAGGAGGTCGAGCATACATCATTGGCTGGTTTCTATCATTCCCCATTGCACGTTGTTGATTCATCATGGCAGCCATGTATTGTTGTTGTTGTTGTTGGTGGTAAGGATTTCCAGGCATCATATCCGGACCAGCTCCTTGGAAGTATCCACCAGCACCACCACCACCACCACCACTGGCACTGCCACCACCGCCATGAGCGGCGGCTGCTGGGAGGCCTTGAACGGCTGCAATGTTACCCATTTGGTTCATTGGCATGTTCCCCATGGGTCCCATAGGCATGCTCATGTTAGCCATAGGGCCCACATTAGCCCCACCCATAAGAGGATGATGACCACCCATGTTTGGGATTCCACTGTTCATAGCTTGAACAGCTTCACCACCCATCCCATTACCCATTTTGCCCCCATTTCCATTGCTATTTGCAATGACACCGCCACCGCCACCAGCACCAGCACCAGCACCAGCTCCACCGCCACCGCCACCAGCACCATTGTTTCCATTTTTGCCACCATTATTGTTAACTCCACCCTGATTCTGATTGTTTCCTCCATTACCACCACCACCACCTCCTCCTCCTCCTCCTTTCTTTCCTCCATTTCCACCACCCATGCCAGCCATTTGAACAGGAATAGCTCCACCACCTCCACCACCACCACCGCCACCACCACCACCTTTCTTCACATTTCCTCCACCATTGCCACCGGGATTCCCACCCTTCTGAGCAATCATCAACTGTGGATGATTCCCATTCATTATCATTTGAGGGCCATTAGCCCCCATTGGGAGCTTCATCTTGTTTAGAGGATGAGGATGCTGTGGATCAACCACCTCGCCACCATCATCATCATCAGACTCATCATCATCCAAATCTTCATCGTCCAAATCATCATCGTCATCAGACAAATCATCATCCTCAGGCAAATTGAACTTGACTGCTTTCATGTTTGGGTTCTGGTTGGGCCTGAATTGAGGAGGCATCTTCGGATCTTGGAACCCTTTCATCTGCTGAAGTTGTTGTTGCATCTGCTGAAACTGTTGTAGTTGTTGCATCTGCTGAAGCTGTTGTTGTTGCATCTGCTGAGGATTCTGTCCTTGTTGACCACCTTTGGGCTGGCTATTTCCACCCTTCTGAGCCTTGTTGTTTCCCCCACCTTTTCCAATGTCAATTTGCATGTTCTTGAACTGGTTGGCAATGTTGTTGTTCTGGTTGTTGTTGTTAGCTTTAGGAGCAGCCCAAAGCTCTGCATGTTTCCCGGATTTTGAAAGCTTCTTGATGAGAATGTCGGGGTCCACATTCCCTGCAACCGTCACCTTCCCTTGTTCAGAATCTATCTCAGTGGTGAAAACCCCTGAAAAATCAACCAATAGATAAGCTAAAACAGACTACTGATTCAAGATATGTGTATCAATGTGAATAGATTTTGTTTTTTCTTCAGATAATAAAAAGATAGAAAAAAAAACAAAGCTTTGTTTTTTTTTTTTTTTCCAATGGGGCAGATGATTACATTGAATAGATACATACCGTCAATCTTCTGCAAGATTCTCTTAACTTTGTGCTTGCATCCCTCACAGTGTATGTTCACTTTGAGAACACATTTCTGCATGCAAAAGCAAAATTCCAAAACCCAAAAGAGAGTAAAGAGAAATTTCATTACAAATAAGAAGAATTAAAAATGGGGTAAAACTTCTTACTTTTTCAGAAACGACACATATACAAGACCACCAAAAATAAAAATTCAGGAAGTTAAAGCTTCAAAATAACAGTTCAGATGAGAAAGCTGAGGCTTTGACGAAAGACATGGAAGATGTGACAAAAAGTGTACCTGTATCTTCAAAAACTCTTCTTCACCCATGTTGTACACTCAAATGGAACAAAAGATTGTAACAAAGACGGAAAATGCAGAAAGGGTGTTAATAGATCTGAAAAAGAAAAAACAAGAAAAACCAAAAAAAAAACTATAGAACTTCTTCCAATCTTTGGAAGCACAGAACCAATGACATAAAAGAGAAGTGTCTTAGTCTCTGAGTGAGTGAGCAGAGAAAGCGAGTCAGAACAGCAAGGCTCAGACTCGGAGAGGAAAAGAGATAGAGAGGTTCAAAGACGGTGGGTAGTCATTTAAACCTCTGAATCCTGTATTTCAAGTTAGTGTATATATATATATATAGAGAGAGAGATAGAGGATGAAGCATGAGCAAGAGAAAAAGGATGCTACCACAGATTGAACAGTGCTACAAGCGTTTCTTAAATAGAAGTTCAATTTCCGCGTAAAAATTTTGTCTGTCTCTTTTTCTGTAGATATTTATTACTTTTATTAAAAGCCTCACTTCTTTAATATTCAGAAACAAATATAAAATCTTCATATAATATTATTACATTGAATTTCATTAAAGACTTTCTTCATATAATATTATTACATTAAATTTCACCAAAGACTTTCTTCATAGAATATTATTACATTAAATTTCATCAAAGACTTTCTATATGTAACTCCCCACAGATTAACCGTAGCCATGTGGACCATCTTGGCTTGGCTAAGATTCTAACTTTAACTCTCACTCATTCACTTTCCTTTCTTTCTTTTTTTTTCTTTTTTTTTTCTAGTACATACTTTCCTCCCTTTCTTTGTATTGAGGAAAGTTGGTGAAACTCGGGGTCTATTTTATTTTATTGTGTTCTGATTTTTTGTTTTGAAAACTGTTTTATAAAATAATTATGAAAATAGTTATTTTTTATTTTTTTTATTTTGAAAGTTAAAAATTAAAATAGAAAATAAAAACAACTTAAATATGTTCTCTAAATTTAATTTTAAAAATAAAAAAATAATTATAATTTTTAAAATATTTTTTACAAAACATATTTTATCAAACGAGTTTTTTTATTTTCTTATTCTGAAAATTAAATTTTTTTTTACAAGACAGTGATGAAACAGAGCCTCGATTACTTCGCGTCCGTTTGTTTGGTTTCCCGAACAAAAATGATAAAATAAAATCAACAATTAGTCATTGTTTCTTACGTGTTATTATTCAATAGGTAATAAAGAATGTTTCTTTTCATTCATTTAATCTTATTATATAAAATTAATATATATATAAATAAATGTCAATTTATTATTATTATTATTCAAATAGGATACGAAATAAAGAAAAGCTAACATGCGTTACTCTCGTTTCATTTCATTCAAAAAATGTGATGAGAAGCAAAGAAAAGTTAAACGTCCGTTACTTTCTTTTCATTTCATTCATAAATATAATACGATGTAAAAAAAGAAGTTAAAATGGCAACACTATAATCAATTTTATTTATTTTTTGGGTAAAGTGTGTGTCATTTTAAATGATGTAAAGTTATGTCATTTTAAGGGAGAGAAAGAGATAGATAAAAGAGGATAGAGAGTTGATAAAAAAAATAAAGGTGTGAGTCCCATTTTTTTGAGAGTGAAAAGATATAAATTATGTTATTTAAAAAGATAAACATTTTTTCCTTATTTTATTTTTATTTTTTTTCCTAATCAACCCTCCACCAAACAAAGTCTGCAAGGAGACGCTCGAAAATCATTAAAGAGCAAAGGCACCAGGGTGAGTGAGATTTGACTTTAGGGTAAGTATTTAATTAAAGATTGTTATTAATATAGTTTGTAGAATAAAATGTTAAATATCTTTATTTGGGTTTAATAACTTCATTCTATATTTTTAAGCTTTAATAATAATTATCAGTATCCCTCCAAAAAAATATTAATTATCAGTAAATGTGAGTGAACTCTGTCAGATTTTATCTTCCAAAACAGGGTGATGTAATTAATACTAACATTTATGGTGGGCAATGGCTAACTAGTAAATTTCCGTTTCAGAACTGGCTTTTGGTACATTGCATGAATGCCTCTCCAGTGAACATACAGCTCCATGATCATACCAAAAATTAGCCCGCGAAATTTATTGGTTTTTATTTTATTTTAAAATGTATCCAAGATAATTAATGTAGCTATAATAATTTTAAAACTAGTTCATATATATATATATATATATATATATATATTTGATATATAGTTCATATATAATATTTGATCTCAATCAAAAACTAAGGATTGCATTTATTAAAAACATAAGAAATTAAAATTTAAAACTACATAAAAAAGAGAAATTAAAAGCGAATATGTAAAAAATAAAAAATAAAAAATAAAAAATAAAAGATATATATTTCAATAATTAAATAACGTATTAGGAGAAAAAATAATACATCGAAAAGTATTTCATCATTTAATACATTAAAAACACATACTTTTTACATATTTTAAGTGGATGACTATATACTTTTTCTTTTTTTTTATATGATTTTGGATGTATTTTATAACCATCAAACTTATAATGTATTTAAGTATACTTAATTATTCATCATGTATAGAGTCCTATACAAGGACATAATCTTACAAGAATGGTGTTGAAGAATGACAATAAAAAGTTATTTTTCTTCTCTCTCTCTCTGTGCGTATTTGAACTTTTTTTTAGTTTATCTGAATCTTCTTTTTTTAGTTTCTCTTCTTTTTATAAGTAGAAGTTAGGAGAAAAAAAAGTTTTTATAACCATCAAACTTATAATGTAAAAAAGTAAAAAAATTATTCATCATGTATAGAGTCCTATACAAGGACATAATCTTACAACAATGGTGTTGAAGAATGAAAAATTAAAAAACTAGCATGATAAAGACTATTATAACTGTGCCTATTTAAATTCTTTTACAAAAATTCCATGATTTCTTTTTCCCAATTTCTCTTCGTTTTTATAAGTAGAAGTTAGGAGAAAAAAAAGTTTTTACAAAAAATAAACCCTAAAAAAAAGGGTTTAATCTACAGTAAATGTAGATAAGTTATCTACATTTGCTTTTACCAAAAAAAAAAAAAGTTATTTACATTTGCTCTCAAAATGACATCATTTTGTATTGAAAAATTAAAAAATTATAATGAAAAAGACTGTTATAACCCCGAAAAAAATTATAATTACAAAAATATCTTGATTTCTGCCTCAAAATGACATCGTTTTGGGTTTAATGTAGATAATACATTAACTATAGAAAAAGCGAACCCTAAAAAGATTATAATGAAGAAAAAAGTCAAATGCCAAAAGCTCATATGAGGAGTTTTTTAAGCTCTTATCAGCTTTTCTTGAAATGATGTTTGAGTTTTTAAGTTAAATTTTTTATGTAATCAGAAAATAGCTTTCACCTTTTTTCTTAAGCTCTTTTTTTAGCTTTAGCTTGTAAGTATCTTTTAGATTAAAAAGAAGATTCAAACAAGATCTTAGCTTTTAACTTAAGTCTGAATACTTCTCTTCTCTTCTATTTCTCTCACTTATCTTGTAACATATATCTCTCTCATCTCTCCCATTCTTATTTTATAACACATTAAGGTATTAGTTTTTCACAATTTTTTTGACACCATAAATATTAATCTTTAAAATTTAATTTTTATCCTATTCAAACTTCATAAAAACCTATTTTTTGTAGCATTCATTCTCTATAATTATTTTTATTGAAACACCTTGAGTTATTAAGAGGAAGGTACACCCTTTTCATTTTTATGGATACAATGACCAAAATAATAACTTGTGATCATAGTATTATCACTTTCAAGAACAAGTATCATTGTACTAGTTTTGCTTGACCATAACCGTTATTTGGTTGTTCTTCCCAAGTTTTCAACATATTGTGTTTCATTTTTCTTATCTTTTTTACTTTGTACTTTTGTTTAAGTATGAAATAATTTGGCTTCAACAAAACATGTCTTTAGAAGGATACCTCATAACTAATATTTCACATTTTTCTATCTTTAATGCATTAATCTTAATATTTGTAAAACTTTTTTCTTATCGTATTCAATCTCCATAATTGATTTTATCGAGATATTATGAAACTTTTTGAAAGTGTTAGGAATATGGTTTCCATACTCAAAAAGGGAGTAAATCGAGTATTATAAACTTTTCTCAAAAGTCTCCTTCTAGTTTCTAAATTATTATTTCAAGCAAGTTTTGAAATATGAAAGGCTAATCAATACATTCAAATAATCCATATCATATAATATATCACAATTAGAGAACCTATGCTAGCATATACAAGATATCAAATAAACAATTAAAGTGTTAGAAATGAAGAGTTTAGAAAATTACAAACAGTATATATCTTGGTTCAGTTACCACCTCTTATGACCTACGTTCAGATTGAAGTCGCTCGATCAAATCTTTCACTATCTATCAAGCTTCATGTGTGCTTGACAAACCATTACAACATCCAAGCTTTAGGGTTCTTGAAAACCTTGCAATCTCCAATTTTACGGGTATTTGAAAATCTTATAATTCTCTCCAAAATTATTTAGGTATTTGGCTGCCCTTCATATATGATGAATCTCACAACCCTTTCAATTCCAGAATATAAGAAAGAAGTGTTTGGAAATAAATTTAAAATTTCAAAATGTGGATATACAACTTGAAGCACTTTGGGTGTATCTATTTTCAAGATATGAGCTCAAATATGTGTGATCTTTGAAAGATATGAAAGAATATGCAAATGATACTGTATAAGCTCTCAAAATATGCTTAAGATGTGTAAAAATGATATTCTATAAGTTTTGGATTCGGTGGGAAAGTATATATAGTGATTTTTCCTAAAACTAGTCGTTTATAGCCGTTAGAACACTTTTTGGACAACAAGTAATCGATTACTTTTTGTGGAGTAATCGATTACTAGATGAAGTGATCGATTACTTTCATCTGCAACTTGACAGCAAGAACATTATTTCGTATTTTGGGTCTAACTTAATTATTCTTATTGGATTAATGTGATTTTGGTCTCTTTGGAAATATAAAAGAGAGCTATACAACTTCTATGATAACACAAGATCCAAATCCATCATTTTGGATGCGAAAAATTACCCTGAAGACAACAATCAAATTATGCAGCAAATTTTAAGTTTAAATGTGTTCTAACCTGTTTCGAACCACTTTTTATGAAAGATTTTGACTTGATAAACATGTTTTGAAGTTATAAACATGTCAATGATATTTTTCAAGGGTATTTCAAATCTCTTTCAAGTGTTTAAAGTTATGGATGAGCAATTTGAAAAACATATTTACTTTGAGAAAAAATTTGAGCTATCTACCATATACCTTTATATATAAGTCTAAGTCCTAAAGATATATTCTAAATATGATTTTAAAGTTAGCTTGATGTCTTGTGTCTTGGATCTTTACTTGAGCTTGATGCTTTGACTTGTTGGATATGACAATACTTGATATTATGTTGGTTTTGATCCTTTTTCATCATGATTGTGATATTGAGCTTCTTTTAGATGTTGTCCATAATTTATTGTGTTTGACCTTAATGTTGCTCTTCTAATTTTCCTTATTTCTCTAGATCCAATGATCTTGCCACTTTAATATGTCAATACTCTTCTTGTGTGGCTACATCATATGTTGATGTTTTTTGCTCTTGATCAATGTTTTTCTCTTTTTGTTGTTGTCACATTGTTATCATCAAAACATACCTTGTATCTACAGAAAATCATTCAGAAAAAAGATATTCTCATTATCGTCTTTATTGTCAAAATGACTAAAACAAAAACTTATGTTTGTTACACTGTTACTTTCAAAAGCATTTGAGTTAGCAAAAGCAATGAGAATGAATAAGATAAAAAGTTATTTCATTCATTTTTATATAGAATTACTTAATGTTTTTATCTGCCCTAATTTTTATAGCTAGGAATACCATCAATTAAAATCTATAAATTTGATTGCCATAGTTTGAAGTTGTAAATAGTATCCAAAATTTTGAATTACCTCAATTTCTTTTCAAGTCTTGATCAAAATTAATATAGCAAGTGGCATCATTTTATCACTCCTTATCCCTAATTATTTTCAATCTAATTAATATTTTTGTTCTTTTTAATTATTTTCTGAAGCATGACACATTTTGGTTTCATGAGTAAGACTTCATTGTTCATCCTTGTGAAAAATAAAGCATATGTTTAATATAATACCTCACGAATAGTTTTTCATATTTTTCTTTTTTTTATTGCATATATCTTAATCTCAAATGTAGTTTTTGTCGTATTCAAGCCCCATCTTGAGTCATTGAGAAAAAGATTCACTTTCTGTCATTTTTATGATATGATGACTAGAATAATAACATATGATCGTAGCATTGTAACTTTCGAGAACAAGTATCATTTCATTATTTTTGTGTGACCCTAAACATTACCTAGGTTGCTCTTCTTGGGTTTTCTATGCATTTGTTCATTTATTTTTATTTTTATTGTTTTGTACTTTATTTTTGCTTATGTTGAATTTCCTAAGTTTTCACCCTAATGAATAATATTTTTCTTTTTTACTTTTTTTAAAAAAAAATGAAACCTTACATTTTTGCTCAATCATTTGGCTTCGTATTAAGCCAATTTCTAAAGCACATATTTTTCAAATTTTTCTTTCTCAATAGTATAAATCTTAATCTTTAAAATTTAATTTTTGTCGTATTCAAATTCTACAAAAATATATATATGTGTTGTATTCAATCTATATAATTACTTTCATTAAGACATCTTGAGTTATTGAGAAGAAGATTCACTCTATCACTTTATGGAAATGATGCCCAAAATAATAACATATGATTATAGTATTATCACTTTCAAGAACAAGTATCATTATATTATATTTTCTTTGACCTTAATCACTACATAGGTTACTCTTCTAGAGTATTATACATGTAGGGTAATACACATTTCTTATTTTTGTTCTTGTTATTTATTTTTGCTTAGGTTTACTTTCCTAGGTTTTCAGCATAGTGAGCATTATTTATTTATTTATTTATTTTAATTATGAAAACATTTAAATTCATATGAATAATACTTCATTGTTCTTTCTTGCGAAAAACTATGCATTTTGGTATAAGGATACCTCATAACTAATTTTTATATTTAATTATTTCTTCAAACCATGAATCTTAATATTTTAAAATCTTTTTTTGTTGTATTCAATCTCCATAATTACTTTTATTGATACATTATGAGGCTTCTTAAAAGTTATTGAGAAAGATTCTATTGTTGTCATTTTTTGTCGACGAGACGACTAAAATAATAACTTATGTTTGAAACATTGTTACTTTCAAGAGCAATTGAGTTAGCAAAAGTAATGAAAAGTTAATAACACGAAAATTTATTTTGTTCTTTTTATATAGAATTATTTAATATTTTGATATACCCTAATTTTGATCGTTAGGAATACCATCAAGTAGTATATATGAATTTCACCGCCCCAGTTTTAAAGTTACAATTAGTATCCAAGTTTTAGAATTACCTCAAAAAAAATTTAAATCTTGATGAAAATCAATATAGAAAGTGGCATCATTTTATCACTCCCTATCCCTAATTATTTTCAATTCGATTAATATTTTTTTTTTCAATTATTTTCTGAAGCATGACACATTTTGGTTTCACATGAGTAAGACTTCATTGTTCATCCTCATGAAAAATAAAGCATGTATTTAAAATAATACCTCAGGATTTATTTTTCATATTTTTTTATTGCATATATCTTAATCTCAAATATAATTTCTATTGTATTCAAACTCCATCTTGAGCCATTGAGAAAAAGATTCATTTTTTGTCATTTTTATGTATATGATGACTAGAATAATAACATATGATCGTAGCATTGTAACTTTCGAGAACAAGTATCATTTTATTATTTTTGTGTGACCCCAAAAATTACTTAGGTTGCTCTTCCTGGGTTTTCTATGCATTAGTTCATTTATTTTTCTTTAATTTTTTTGTTTTGCACTTTATTTTTGCTTATGTTAAATTTCCTAGGTTTTCACCCTAATGAATAATTTTTATTTTTATTTCACTTTTTTTAAAAAATATGAAACCTTACATCTTTGCTCAATCATTGGCTTCGTATGAAGCCATATTTTGAAGCACATATTTTTCAAATTTTTCTTTCTCAATAGTATAAATCTTAATCTTTAAAATTTAATTTTTGTTGTATTCAATTTCTACAAAAATATATTTGTGTTGTATTCATTCTCTATAATTGTTTTATGATAAACCTAGCGTTACCATGTTTTAGGGCTACTTTATACATAAAATACAGTCAATTGCATGGAAATTAAGGTTTTATAGTGAAAAGACTTGAAGATTGGATTTAAGGTTTAAAGTTTAGGAGTAAGTTGAGGATCAAAAGAAGTCAAATTGGAGCAATTGTTGCAAGTAATTCCAAGGCCAGTGGAGCGCGCTCAAGCACTCTATAGCACGCTCAAGCGCGTTACAGCAGCAAATTAGACCAAATCCACTCGAGGAGAGCACTCAAGCGCTCTATAGTGTACTCAGGTGTGCTAAAATTAGGCCAAATCCCCATTTTTGAATGTGGGAGAGCGCTCAAGCGCCCTATAGTGCGCTTCGGTGCTCAATGTGATCCAAGCTAGGCCCAATTTATGGAATCATATAATAAAAGATATTATTTGAGATTTTAAAAAGATTCCATTGAAGATCTTATAAGAAATTAAAAGATATGATTTCTTCATTATAAAAAGGTTGACACATTCATATAGGGGGAGCTTTTGGACATCTAAGAGTGGAGAATTTTATTGTGGAGCAATTGGGAGCATTGAAGATTCAAGACAACGTCATCAATGGAGTCTTGGGGATTCAAATTATTTTCTTTAGTTTTTGATTTTGCCATGCTAGTCTAAACTTTTATGTTGTTAGGGGCAGATGGACCCTATTTGATTCTTTTGTTATGAGTTAATTTGTCTTTAAAATTCTTTCTTTTTATTCTGATGAATTAATTTATTTTTTCTTAATGTTTTCTATGAGTTTACTCCTTATAGATTGATTTAAGGGAATTGTATGACAATAGGGATGTTGGTGCATGAACCTTGGTTTGATAAATTTATCATAATCCTTGTGATCTAGGGATAGACATAGGGCAATTATGCAATCTTTATATTCTTGATCGTAATACATGTTTTCTTGGGGAATAACCGGGAAACTAGGGTTCTTTCAAGATTACATAGAATTAGGGTAACAAGAGATTGAGCCCTAATTAGTTTAGAAAGAATTGATTGGCAAGATATTAAGGACATTTTATAATTTTGTTTTACTCATAACAATTAGAAGATAATGGGGGAAATTGAAATCCTAACTACGCGTCTTCTTGATTGTCAAAATAACTCATCTCTTTAATTGTTTTTAATTTTGAATTTGCATGATTTTGATTGTCTTAAATTTCAATTTTTTTCCATCTTAATCTTGGTTGTCCAACTAAATCGCAATTAGTGAACTAGTGTTTGAAAAACCAATCTTCGTGGGAACAATCTTGTACTCCAGTACACTTTATTACTTAACGATCGGTGCACTTGCGGGATCGCAACATTTTCATTAAGACATCTTGAGTTATTAAGAAGAATATTGACTGTATCACTTTATGGAAATGATGACCAAAATAATAACTTATAATCATAGTATATTATCACTTTCAAGTATCATTATACTATTTTTTCTTTACCTTAATCACTATATAGGTTGCTCTTCTAGAGTATTATACATGTAGGGTAATTCATATTTCTTACTTTTATTCTTTGTTCTTTATTTTTGCTTAGGTCTACTTTCCTAGGTTTTGAGCATAGTGAATATTTTTTATTGATTTATTTATTCTAAGTATGAAAACATTTAACTTCATATCAACAATACTTCATTGTTCTTTCTTCTGAAAAACTATGCATTTTGGCAGAAGGATACCTCATAACTAGTTTTTATATTTTTATTTCTTTAAACCATGAGTCTTAATAATTTCAAATCTATTTTTGTTGTATTCAATCTCCATAATTGCTTTTATAGAGACATTATGAGACTTCTTAAAGTTATTGAGAAAGATTCTATTATTGTCATTTTTGTCAACAAGATGACCAAAATAATAACTTATGTTTGTAGTATTGTTACTTTCAAGAGAATTTGAGTTAGAAAAAGTAATGAAAATTTATTTTGTTCTTTTTATCTAGAATTATTTAATATTTTGATCGACCCCAATTTTGATTGGGGGAATACCATCAATTAGTATACATTAATTTCACTGCCCTTGTTTTAAAGTTACAATTAGTATCCAAGTTTTAGAATTACCTCAATTTTTTCAAGTTTTGATCAAAATCAATATAGCAAGAGGCACCATTTTATCACTCCTTATCCCTAATTACTTTCAATCTGATTAACATTCTTTCTTTCTTTTTAATTATTTTCTGAAGCATGACACATTTTGGTTTCACGTGAGTAAAGCTTCATTGTTCATCCTTATGAAAAATAAAGCAAGTATTTAAAATAACACCTCACGATTAGTTTTTTATATTTTCTTTTTTTTATTTCATATATATATCTTAATCTCAAATATAGTTTTTGTCGTATTCAAGCTCCATCTTGAGTCATTGAGAAAAAGATTCACTTTTTATCATTTTTATTGATATGATGACAAGAATAATAACATATGATCGTAGCAATGTAACTTTTGAGAACAAGTATCATTTCATTATTTTTGTGTGACCCTAAACATTACATAGGTTGCTCTTCTCGGATTTTCTATGCATTAGTTCATTTATTTATTTTTTTGTCCTTTATTTTTGCTTATGTTGAATTTCCTAGGTTTTCACCCTAATGAATAACTTTTTTCTTTTAAAAAAAACATGAAACATTGCATTTTTGCTCAATCATTCGGCTTCGTATGAATCCACTTTCTGATGCACATAATTTTCGAATTTTTCTTTTACAATAGTATAAATCTTAATGGAAATGATGATCAAAATAATAACTTATGATTATAGTATTATCGCTTTCAAGAACAAGTATCATTATACTATTTTCCTTTACCTTAATCACTATATAGGTTGCTCTTCCAGAGTATTATATGTGTACGGTAATTCATATTTCTTATTTTTGTTCTTTGTTCCTTATTTTTGCTTAAGTCTACTTTCCTAGGTTTTTAGCATAATGAATATTTTTTATTGATTTATTTATTTTTAAGTATGAAAATATTTAACTTAGTATGAATAATATTTCATTGTTCTTTCGTGTGAAAAACTATGCATTTTGGTAGAAGGATACCGCATAGCTAATTTTTATACTTTTATTTCTTTAAATCACGAGTCTTACTATTTTCAAATCTATTTTTGTTGTATTCAATATCTATAATTGCTTTTATTAAGACATTATGAGGCTTCTTAAAAGTTATTGAGAAAGATTCTATTGTTGTCATTTTTGTAGACAAGATGACCAAAATAATAACTTATGTTTGTAACATTGTTTCTTTCAAGAGCATTTGAGTTAGTAAAAGTAATGAAAATTTAATAACACGATTTTTTTTAATATATATAGAGTTATTTAATATTTTTATCTACCCCAATTTTGATAGTTAGGAATACCATCAATTAATATCCATGAATTTCACCCCCTAGTTTTAAAGTTTCAATTAGTATCCAAGTTTTAGAATTACCTCATTTTTTTCTTCAAAATCAATATAACAAGTGGCATTACTTTATCATTCCTTAGCCCTAATTGTTTTCAACTACTGAATATTCTTTTTCTTCTTTTTTTTTTTTGAAGCAAGACGTACACATTTTGGCTTCATAGTAGGGCGGGCAATACGGGCTAGCCCGTCCCGGCCCGCCCCGCCCCGTCACTGGCCCTCATGGCCCGCCCCGGCCCTGACAAAAAATAAAGCATGCTACGGGCCAGCCCGCCTAGAATACAAATTTTATATATAAAAATAAAAAATAAAATACAAAAAATTAAATTCTGCATAAAACACATAAAAAATCTGCATTAAAGCATACAAAAATTTGCATAAAATTTTAATGTGCTTATGAAACCAAGAAGATCAGTGTATAATAATATACATATAAATATGCAACTTTCAATCCAAAAATAATAATAAAAAATAAAATCATATCAATGTAAAACAGAGTAACAAAACAAGTAACAAAGTGTTGTATGAGCAGTCTACAACAATTCGAAAAAGCCACTTGCATGCAGAGAAATCTAAAACACGGAGCTACATAACAAGTAGGTAGCCTAATAAAAGAAAGAAAAAATGGGCTTGGCGGGCTAGCCCGCCCTGTGACGGGCCGAGCCCAGCGGGCTGACGGGTTTGGCGGGGCGGGTTTGGTGGGCTGGTGGATTGAAAAACTCAACCCAGCCCGCCCTACTTGGCGGGCGGGGCAGGCCAGCCCGGCGGGCTCAGCCCATTTTGCCAGCCCTACTTCATAGTAGTAAGACTTCATTGCTCATCCTCATAAAAAATAAAGCATGTATTTAACAACATACCTCAGGTCTACTTTTTCACATTTTTCTTTTTCTTTTATTTCATAAGATCACTTAATCTATATTTTTTTATATTAATGCTGCATACAAATCTTTTTTTTTTCGTATTCAAGTTCCATAAAAATCTATATTTTTTCATATTCATTCTCTTTAATTGTTTTCATTGAGACACCTCGCGTTATTGAGAAAAGTTGCACTACTTGTTATTTTTATGGATATGGCCAAATAAATAACTTATGATCATAACAATCATTTTCGAGAACAATTGTCACTACATTGATTTTATTTGACCTTAATTGCTTCCTAGGTTGTTTTTCCCGAGTTTTCAACATATTGGGTCATTCATTTCCTTCGTGATATTGTAATTAGTAACAACATATTTTTTTTTTCTTGTCGTTTTTATCACATTTTAACGAAAATAATAAATCATGATCATAACATTGGCACTTTCAGGTTCTAGAGCAATACTTTTGAAAATAGAATTATTTGAATAGGGAAAAGTAATGCTTAAATGAATAACTTAAAAATTTATTTCATCCTTTATGATATAGTATTACATGATATTTTTGTTCTACCCTGATTTTGATTGTAAGGAATACTATCAACTAACTTCAAAGAATCTGATTGCACAAATTTTGAAGTTACCATTAGGATCCGATAATTTTATTTGATTCAATTGTTTTTAGGTATCGCTTGAAATAAATGTAGCAAGTGTCGTTGCTTTTTTTTTGCCCTAGTTATTGCATAAACAAAGGGTTTTATAATTCTCATGTAACATGAGAATTGAAATATCATGTAAAAACATATGTTAAAAAAAATATGTGTAAACATATGGGTGTGTACAATCATGTTAAATGAGAATTTTTAAACATATACAATCGTTAATTTTTTTAACTTTTTTTTGTTTGTACTTGATTTTTGCTTAGGTTCTCTAATTTTCAACTTAACAAGTATTTTTTTTTCTTTTTTAGTTTTGTTTGAAGCATGAAACTTTTTGGCTTCACGAGGGCAATGTTTCATTACTCATTCTCATGACAAAAAGCATGTCTTTAGAAGGATACCTTGTGATTAATTTTCCACATTTGTCTTTCTTTATTGCATGAATATTAATATTTCCAAATATCTTTTCGCCATATTCAACCTCCACAATTGCTTTTAGCCACGAGCCTTTTTGCAAGTTGTTGAGAAGATTCTTTCACTAAGTTTTTTTTAATGTTAATAGCGCATAGAAAATTTGACTAAGCAGAGAGATGATATTTGATAGAAGAGAAGCTGCTAGTTCTTAATTTTTATTATCAAAACAACAAATTATTAAACTCCTACAATATAAGTCTTAAAGAACTTTTTATAGACCAATTACAAATCAATTTAGAGTTTAAAATCCTCAAAATATGGAAAGAATATAAAAAACTAATTATGGCGGATTACAAATCAATCATCATTGAACACAACTAAATTAAGAAAATAATTGAAATAAAGTTATGCCTAAATCCCAAAAAACGTATGCGCACTTGCACGAATCTAAGCCAATTCTATGTGTATCATCCTCCTTCGCTAGGAAAAGATCCACCCTCAAATCTGCTTTATTTTCATTGATAGTGGCTGAAGGTAGACAGAAGTTATGACGCAACATTTGCTAAAACGTATCAAATGCTTTCCCATTATAAAATTCTGAACAACATCGTATATAAAAAAAATTCATGATAACACATTAGGCTTAACATCACCATCTGCAATCATCAACCTGAAGATCTTAAAGACCACCATTGTTTGTTTATCCTTATGTCAAAACCCCTACATCAAAGTGTTCCAAGTTACCGCATTTGAATCCCCATTAATGTTATTAAAATTATATTGCACCAAACTAAATGAAGAATTCAATGCCTCATTTGTAAGGCCCCGTTGAGCTTGCCCAAAAAATGGTATTAAGAATCACCGAGCTTTTCACAATTGCCTTATCAAACAACTTGGGAACATCCTCGACTCTAGAGCACTTGGAGATTCAATCATTGATTTGGTTGTAAGCTTTAGGAACATATGAAATCATAAATACATTGTTAGGCTTCAACCCTTGGGTCATTTGTATCTAATCGAACACGAGAAAAGCACATTCTCCACCCTCTAGTTTTCCATCAAAGTCAAAGATTGGATTACTATTATAATCTTGCTCTGTATCGGAATCATCATATATTAGATCGTTGCCACAATCTCATTCTTCATTAGAATCATCATATATTGGATCACCACCCTAATCTTGTTCTCCATTGGAATAATCAAATATAGGACTATAATAAAAAACTGAATTGTTAGGAATCCCGACTGTTATCTTGCTATCTTGAAAAGTGGATTGATTTTCATGTCGTGCTTCCCAATTCTTTCTATAGTTTAGAATCCCCAAAGGATTAGTGTCCCCATCTTCATTATCAGATGCATCCTCTAATTCTATTCCTTCTTCGCATTGAACATCAAACTTTGTCTGCGCAATTTGTCACTCCAAATCTTGGAATCCCCTACTCTGTGCATGCACAAGTCTTCTTATTCTCCTTTCGAGCTCTTCATTTTTTATCTATCGCGGGTCTGTCTAATGCGATTGTCTATCTTCTTCATGAATGAATCCACATCCCTTGCCTTCACGACTCTGTCATCCATGGCTTCCATGAATGTCAAGAGCACATATAAAATATGGCTAAACATAAAGTTGAGATTTGATAGAAGAGAAACCTCTGGTTTTCAATTTTTATTATCAAAATAGGTATAGATTATTTTAACAATCTTTTTATAGGGATATGATATTGATATTACCAAATAATATTACTATTATATCTTAATCGTTAATTTTTGTCTATCAACGGTTATCATTTATTGCGAATTAATAATTAATTAATGAGTATGATTTGTAGAAATAATAACCTTTGATTGGAGGAAATCAACGGTTAAGATATGGTAGTGACATTGGTAGTAACAATATGCTATCTCCATTTTTTATGCCTACGTCACCTACCATTCTCTAATACCTTTATATTAGAATCTCAAGATGAGAGAAAAATGATAAAGGTTAATTGAAGTTCTGATCTAACGGTATTGGATAATTGAAGGTAAGATAGGTATGAAAAAAGATAAATAGAATAACTTATCCCAGCAAAATAACAAAATATCTAGCTCTTAAAATAAGGGTCTTAAACAACCTTTTTTAGACCTATTACAAATAATTTAAAATTTAAAATCCTAAACATAAGAAATATTATAAAAATAATTATGACTTATTGCAAATCAATCAGCATTTTTTAGGTCTGCTGAGTGCTCTCCAAATCAATCAACATTAAACATCGCTAAATTAAGAAAGTAATTAAAAGAGAGGAATGTTATACTTATAACACTTTTTTTACAATCTCTTATAACCATATCTTAACACCGTTAATTTCCGCCAATCAACGGTTATCATTTATTGTGAATTAATAATTAATTAATTAATTTAATTTGGAAAAATCATAAACGTTGATTGGCGGAAATCAATAGTGTTAAGATATGATTGCAAAAGATTGTAAAAAAATAAGATTGTAAGTATAACCTACCTCATTAAAATAATAATAAAAATAAAGATACGCCTAAAATAATGTACGTATACATGCAGAATTCTAAACCAATTTTAAGTGCATATTAACAAACGGAAATAGTATTCTTCTCCCAGAGAAGAATGAATAGTATTTGTTGTTCACACATTAAAAGTTAAATTTTTATTCATTTCTTTTTTTTGTTTTAAAAAATAATGGGACCCACTAATATTTGTATGTGTAGGAAAATTAACTTACCACATGTCAAATAAGAAAACTAAACCCCATTAACAAATTATTTTTAGAATTGTGCATGAGAACGACTTAAAAAATTGAGAACGACTACATCATAAAATATACATTATCAGCGTGAATATTAAGTTTAGTTTAAGTTATTTAAATTTTTAAACATGGAATGTCTCTCTATGATACCTAGTTATCAACAAATGAAGGAAATGTTCCATGTTAAAAGAGATTTGCCATGTGATCATCTAAAGGGTGGCCTAAAAGTTGGAAGACAGTTATGTATGTTCTTCCATAAGGAGAAAAATAAAGAGAAAAATGTGTGTCATTTTAAAGGATGTAAAGTTGTATCATTTTAAGAGAGAGAAAGATATAGATAAAGGAGGAGAGAGAGTTGACCCAAAAAAATAAAGGTGTGGGTCCCACCTCTTTGTGAAAGTGATATGATGTAAGTTGTGTCGTTTAAAAGGATAAAAACATTTCCCAAAAATAAATTACATATTATTAATGTCTAATTATTTTTTGACGTAAAATGTAAAATCAGCCAGCCGCCTATGAAATTATGACGTCATCTTCCTCATGTGTTGGTGCCAAACTTGTGTGAAATGAAAACTGAGTGATCTGTAGTCACATTTTTATGGGTTTTCAAAAAGCAAGTAGCCATATAGGTCATGTTGACAATAATAACAAAGCTCTTCTGATTAAAAATCATGCATGTGTCCTAGCTAACCCTTTGGATATGTTGACAATAATAACAAAGCTCTTCTGATTAAAAATCATGCATGTGTCCTAGCTAACCCTTTGGATACTTGTCCTGTTATAATTGAATTAGACTATAATTGAAGGGGTTTGCATTTGAACACAAAAAATTTCTTACACATTCAACATTTTGTGAGACCCGTATTTTTTGAAGCAAAAAAAAAAAAAAAAAAAACTACGGCACAGAAAACGAATCTCTATAACATAACACAATCACTTTTCGTACTACATAACTCTTATAAAACCCAATGAAACCCCACTAGATGAAAGTGAACCAAGTATGTCAATTTACTTGTCATGTGCTCAGAGATTTATTTGTACATATAATGCAAAACCTTCTGTTTGATGGGCATGGTGAATCTCAGACTAAAGAAAAGGTATGGAGGATCATTTGTGGTCTGACTTCAAACACCAACAAATCCACAAATATATATTTAATAAAAAAACTTGGCTACATATATGATCGTGACAGGCACAGCTATGATAACATGGATTTTGCATAAGTGAAGAAGTGAGGGGTAATTCATATTTGAGTTGAATAGGCCCATCTATATTTGGGGACATGATTTTACAGATTTTGTCTCCAAGGTTCTATTGGGTAATGACTTGGGCAGCCATGCAAAGCCATTGCTATTTACGTTGAAGGCTTCACATGAGCAACCACATGGCCTTAATTTGGACAGTGATGGATGAGCGAGAATTAAGAAGGGGGGCTATTTATTGAGCCTCACCAAGAAGAGTACAGTTGCAGTTGCATCTCACACATGGCTTCTTCTTCGTAGCACTAGATTTTAGCATAGTATGGGAAATTAATAATAGAGTGTAGGTGTTGAGAAGCTTTTACCACAAGGGAAAAGTTATGATTCTTGTACTATTTCCAATCGTTTAGTTCTTATATACTATGGAAGTTTGAAGACATCAAGCACATGCTTTTATTATTATCATTATTCCATACACACTTGACATTAAAAAGAAGCAAATGCTAAAGACAACCTGCAATTTAAGGATAGATGAATATGTATCTATATACCTTTTTTTCTTTGGTCTGTATATTCAGGCACTTTATGAGTTTTAGAGTTGGTTTACTTCTTTATTTGCAAAAGGTTGCACAAGATACCAAAAATATTTCTTGAAAGTTGTAGGGAGTTAAGATGAACTTTGGATAGTTTGGTACCTTACCCTGTTTCTTGGTTTTCAACTTTTTCTCTTTTGCTAGACCAAAGACAAGCAAGTCAAGTTTTTGTACATATGTTACTATATTGGGCTCAGGCTTTGGCTCCAATGAGAATTAAAAGCTTGTACTAAGATAGCATCTGTGTACTTTTCATCGTATAAGCTCTTAAATTTTAAGAGTTGACTCTTCTCCAATAGTGAGCATCATCTGGCAAATGCACTGAAAATCTTATCTGAAGTAAAATTGTTCTCACAGAGAAAAAAATTGGGGTTCCGGAAGGCAAGTTGCCTATTGCGGCAACAATAAGAATTGAGAATATAGACAAATCCATTTGAATTATCTGTGGTTTGGCACAAAATGGCTTATTTTGTGATCAGATTCTTGTTTGAGTTTCCCTGGCTCACATTTTTCATATCTATCATTGGGTATGAAGTTTCCTTTACGGTGAATGGAAACTTCCATTGGATTGCTGGTCTAGCAGTTGAATGAATGAAATAAATAATTAAAGCTATAAGATATTTAGGCATATGTGATACATTTTTCTTAATAAATTAAAATCCAATTTCGCTCTGCAAAAGCTAAAATATATATATCAATTTTCACCCATTTGCTTTTTACCCTCCTATTATTATATTTCTTTGTCAAGAAGCACAACCAGAAATCTGTGGTTCAAAAGTTTTTTTTTTTAATAAAATATCTTTACACTTATTACCACTGAGCTATCTCATTTACATCTAACAATCGATGAAGGTATAAAAGATAAAAAGTGTCCTCCGAACGTCTAGGCATAAAACATTCTACCAAAATTCAATTTTCATTGAGATTCGGGTGGATCGAAAAAGCACAAGATGTGCAAAAAATAACAAGGAAAGTGTAACACACTCTTCCTTTCATTCATGCCTCCTTCCAACCAAGCAGGACCTTACAAAGTTACAATAAATAATAGCTCACAAGAGCTAATAAAGCATCATACCTGTACCTCATTATCTAGTTATATTTGGGAGAGGAAATGTAGAAGGGATGAGGGCAGGGACAAATCTGGATTAGTTTAACCTCTCGCTAGTAAATAGAAGAAAAAGAAGGCCCAACACCTAGTCCTTCTCTTTGTATTCAATATTTCACGTCACATTAATGAGACTATAAACCAACTGGTTCAAACATCGATTGATGACTACATGATTAAATCTGTGATAGATTTCACACATAATTCAGTAGGGAGGAAGCTTCACCTTCATGATAAATAAAGGAAGTTTTCCAGCAACCAAATCAGGTGTTATTTTATTTCTCCCTTTTTCAGCAAACACTAGGCAAATGATCTCTGAAACACCACACAGACAAAACTATGGAAAAATGATCACCTGTACAACATAGATGACGCGGGAGCAACATTCAATCACCCAAAGAGCGCATATGATCTAATTTTCCCTTAAACACATCATACAAAAATTATTGACATATTAAACCACTCCCCATTAAACCTCAACTATTGAGGGCAGGGATGAGAGTCATTCTTATACGCAATCTTATCCCTTACATATTTGCAAAGAGATTTTCTTGGATTCAAACCCATTACCTTTCAGTCACAGACAAGAACTATAAACAGATTATGTACTAAAATTTACAAAAAAAAAATTAAAATTGATATATATAACCTGACTGCAGACACGTAAAAAGGGGGAAATTTTCTTCAAAACAACCAAGGAAATTATTGGAAATGTCATGCAATTCAACTTAGCATCACGAGAAAATACTCATTGATCACCATTGTTAACCTTGATCTCTATAAGTTCCTCAATAGACTGACGGCATATAGGGCATTTATTGGATTGAAGCCGCAGAGCTTTAGCACACTCACTGCACATACACTGCAAAATACAACAGATGTAATGTGAGAAAAATCAAAGTAGAATGAATATAATGTAAAATAAAATACAGACATGATGTGACATAGCAACTATCCGTAAGGATCTCTAACAAGCAACTAGAACCTTCGCTTCGAGCCAGGAAGAAACAAAAACATTAGATATCCACTTCTCCCATGGTATATATAAGTGCTGACACACTATATTGTGTTTCATGATATCAAACAATACATGCATGATCACATGACATGTAATGAGCTCACGACTTTGAAAACATAATAAGACCAGGCGGCAGGAGAGGAAGAAAATAAAAATTAAGGTAATACAAAGATCACAAAGCACCCATTTTACTCTCTTAAAATGATTAACAGTACACTTGGTTTTCTATAAGCAATCCCATGCAAATACAAATGATGCTATTACCCAGGGTTATGTATGTGCATGAACCATATCTAATATTATATCATACATAATATCCAAGTGCATGAAATCTTACCATATGTCGACAAGGTAAGACAGCAGTATCCTTTGGTTCAGTCATGCATATTACACACTCCTTCCCAGGATCATTGTCATCAAAATCGGTTGCTGCTGAGCTTCCTATACCATATAACTCTCTCAACTCATATCGAACACCATCAATCCAAAGAATCTGCCTAATTACTTTAATCTGGAAAGGACCACCACCATTGCTTTTCTCTAAGACACCTTGAGTTATTTGCATGTGAGGGGATGCATCTAGCATGGAATCATCAGGAGTGTCGTCTGATGAGGGAGTTCTCAAACATGTTTCAGCACATATTACAAGAGGAAAGACATCTTCACTAGGTGAGGACTTTGAAAGATCATCCAACTCAAAGAAGCCCAAGTCAATCCCTGTTCCTGAAGGCTGAGCAAATTTCTGGCCAGCTCCTTTCTGAAAGGGGATTCTGACTGGCTGAAATGCATCAGGAAATAGAGGAACAAACCTACATTTTTCTTCTTCCTTGGCAAAGTAGTAGATACTAATGCTGCAAATTACAAATACAAGGAGTAAAGGAATTAGAGAAGCAAAGACATTCCATTTTATATGCCAAATTCACTCAAATCTTCAAATATTCTCATTCTAGAATAATCATTTCATATAACTAGTCAATCAAACTAATTGCAACTCCAAACCATAAACCGTGGTTACTTTTTGTTCTTCCATTGGCACTTGAAATGATTTGAATAATTCAATCAATGTAAGCAAAACCAAAATTTCAGAGCACAAACAGTTGCAATTGTGAACATTGTTGTATTGGGTGGTTCTTCTCATGAATAATACATACACAAGTATATTGCCAATGTGCCAACTTTAGACATTAGTAATGTATCGATAATATTTTCTTGGATACATAGGAGGACGAAGCAATGGGTGATGGGGAGGCAGCAAAACAATGACCAGCAAAAGTTATTTTGCTGGGGAAATACCAACTCCCACCTTGAAGACAAGGTTGAACTTCAAGGGGGATGACATTGATAGGGTCCAAGGAATAGTTAGAATAGTTATAGAACTAAAGTGGTTAGGCAGTTAAAGTTGTTAGGCATAGGGAATTAGCTTAAATACTAGGAGAGGATAGAAGAGAAGCATTCAAAACAAAAGTGGTTAAATTGCAAAAAGGGAAACCCTTGGACGGAGAATTCTCTATTTTGTTCTTTGTTTGTGATTCGGTAAATCAAAACACAAGTGTTCTTTTTCTTGCTCTCTTCTTTGTTACTCAGCTCCCTATATATGAAAATTAGGACTCTGTTTTGACATTACTAACAAAATAGCACCTCAGTCATTTTATAATTGTTTGACAATGGAAGGTGCTTGTGGGTTGCTGGATTCTCATAATAGTAGAGGAGAGAAGTCCTTGCCCCTAACTAACTACTTTAATTCAAGTAGAGACTTCAGAGTACAAGATGGTCCCTTGTCTTCAGAGGTATAAGTTTCAGAGTCAGAAACAATATATCTAATCCTCCAGATTGCTAGAATTGATGAATTGGTATAACTAAGTACCTTAGTGAGCTCAAAATTTGATAATATAATTCCATGAACCCACATGAAAGATATAAAATTGTTGAAAAAATAAAAAAATAAAAAAATAACATAAATTCTCTTGCAACCCTGAATTTGTCTTTTATTGTTCTACTTTTTGCTTTTTTTGTTCAAAAAAATCTCAATTTCAAAAAACATAGCCACTATTATTCTACTCTAAAAGTTAAGATTGACCAAAGGAGAAAATCCCATTTGCAGAAGCAGAAGACGATGGGCCTTAGATGGGAGAGTTAAGAATTTTTATGTGACATTTAGGGACATCAACGTCACAGATGAAGAAATTTTTAGTAAAAATAAAAGCGAAAATTCTCATACAATTAAAATTAATAACACAAAAACAAGCTTTGACTATTTGATCAAATTCAAAGCAAACAAAGAAGCACAGGTATGGATATGTGTTGATGTTTTGAAATGAGTTTCGGATAGATCAAATTCATTTAGGCTGTTCAGAAACAGAAAAACTGGTTTAAGTTTCAACGCATTTCCAAGAAGAGAGAGTGAGAAACCAAACAATACAGGAGCTGTCATCCATATGTACGGGAGATGTCTCCAACACAGGTACACCTGAGAAAACGGTGTATTATCTGCATGTCATATCATCGGTCAGTGATATCGTAGATTGCATAAGATGCATGTTATGGTATTTAAGATCCTCATGATTAGTATCACAACTGAAAACTACCTTACATTCTTAGACATGTGAGGTGAATGAGTAAAATGGCAATCTATGAAAGTTCTGGTGGGCATCACAGGATTGCATATTGCTGAGATATGAATCACATAAGCATATTGCTCAGGCATAAAAAATATTCAGGAACATTAGATGCCTGAATGAGGATGATTGTGTGCCAAACACAATCACTATGTAAGGAAGCACTTGAGATTGAATAATAGAATAATGGTATATTGAATAATTGTGTGTTACAATGTACAAGAGCTCTTTATTTAAAGAGACTAAAAGACCTAATGGGCTAAGCCCACAAGATATGGGGCTATTCTATTATATACATTGAACTATTCTAACAACTACCCTAACACTCTCCCTCAAGTTGGTGCGTATATATTGTAAGCACCCAGCTTGCCACAAATGTATTCAACCCGAGGACATCTAAGAGCATTAGTGAAAACATCCGTGAGTTGATCATTGGAGTTGACAAATGTCGTTTTGATTTCTCCTGACTGAATCTTTTCTAGAATGAAATGACAATCGATCTCTATATGTTTGGTTCTCTTATGAAATACAGGAATAGATGATATATGTAGCGCGGCTTGATTTTCACAAATGAGTGTCATGGGTTGTTTCTATTCACAAAAATGGAGCTCCCGAATCAATTGTTTTAACCAGATTAGCTTGCAGGTAGCAATCCCATTGCACGATACTCAACCTCTGCGCTAGAATGGGCAACAACAGTTTGTTTCTTACTTTTCCAAGAAATCAGGTTTCCTACAACGATGACACAGTACCCTAGAGTAGAGTGTCTATCCGAGGGGGATCCTGCCCAATCGGCATCTGAATAACTACAAATTTCTGTATTTCCCTCATCCTAATATAATAAGTATTTCCCTGGTGCTCCTTTAATGTACCAGAGGATCTCACAGCAACATCCCAATGAGAATCACAAGGAGAGTCAAAGAACTGACTAGCCATACTAACAACAAAAGAAATGTTCGGCCTAGTCACAGTAAGATAATTAAGCTTCCCAATCAACCCCCGATAACGTCCAAGATCAGATAATGGCTCTCCCTTTCCGGGTAGTAATTTGATAGTAGGATCCATGGGTGTATCAACCGGCTTACAACCCAACATACCAGTCTCCCCTAGGATATCCAAGACATATCTCCTTTGACAAATAGAAATTCCTTGTCTAGACTGTGTCACTTCAATCCTTAAGAAGTAACGAAGCTTACCAAGATCCTTCGTTTGAAATTGACTGAACAAATACTGTTTTAACTGGTGAATCCCAGCTTGATCACTTCCACTGAGAATAATGTCATCAACATAGACTAACAGACATATGCACTTGTCAGAATATGTGAACCTATAAAACACAGAATGATCAACCTTAATGCGGATTAAGCCAAAAGCCTGAACGACAGAACTGAAACAGTTGAACCATGCTCGAGGAGACTGCTTAAGGCCATATAAGGATTTACAAAGTCTGCATACTTTTCCAGACTCCCCTTGAGCAACAAACTCAGTTGGTTGCTCCATGTAAACCTCTTCTTGTGAATCACCATGAAGAAAAGCATTTTTAATATCTAGTTAAAGGAGTGGCCAGTGACGAACAACAACGAGGGCAAGAAACATGCGGATAGACGCCATCTCAGCAATAGTTGAGAATGTGTCACTATAGTCAAGACCAAAAATCTGAGTAAAACCCTTGGTAACTAAGCGCGCCTTGAGACGATCAACATCGCCATCAGGCCCAACCTTGACATTAAAGACCACCGACAACCAGCAATAGACTTCCCCGGAGGAACAGGAACAAGATCCCAAGTGCCATTGGAATGAAAAGCAGTCATCTCATCAAGCATCGCTTAGCGTCACTCTGGATGGGAAAGTGCTTCACCTGTGGTCTTAGGAATAGAAATAAAAGAAAGACTAGAAACAAAGATGAAATGAGGAATAGAAAGACGGTCATAGCTTAAAAAGGTATAAAGAGGATAAGGGTTACAAGTAGTACGTATACCTTTTCTTTGGGCAATGGAAAGAGCCTCTGGTGTAGGAGTTGGAGGGGAAGATGTGATAGGAGAAGGCGATGAGTCATCCAGGGTCAAGTTCGCAGGAGGCACTTTCTAAGATGCTGATAGGTGAGAAAAGGACGATCCTCAGGGATGGAGGCACTTTTCTCTGGAAGAGAGTCACCTGCAGCTGGTAAAAACAAGACAAGAAAGGGAACAGAAAGAACCAGATCAACCTGTGGCAACTGAGATGGGTTAGAATGAAAGGGTTGTTGATCAAGAAAAGTGACATCACCGGAAGCAATATAATGCTTAAGATCAGGAGAATAACAACGATAAACCTTTTGAAGACAAGCATAACCAAGAAAAATACACTTAAAGGCTTTGGATGTTAACTTGTCCTTACCAGGAGTGAGATTATAAACAAAACAGGTACAACCAAAGACATGTGGAGATAGAGGATAAAAATGAGCATCTGGAAACAATAGGTTATAGGGAATGTCGTTTTTAAGCACAGAGGAAGGTTTGCGATTGATGAGAAAACAAGAGGCTAGTACGGCATTCACCCAGAAGTGAAGAGGAACCTTCATGTGAATAAGGAGGGTACGGGCAGTTTCAATGAGATGTCTATTTTTACGTTCGGCCACCACATTTTGCTGTGGTCGTTGTGGGATGTGAGGACAAGTGATCTGGTGTAAAGTACCTTGTATAGCCACGAAATTAGAAAAGTCAAAAGAAACGTATTCCTTAATATTATCACTACGTAAAATACAAATAGAAACACCAAATTGAGGAAGAGCCTCAGCAGAGAACTTTTTATAAATGGAGAATAACTCAAAACGATTTTTCATTAAATAAATCCAGGTATATACCTGGGAATAATCATCAATATAAGTAACAAAATACCGAAAACCTAAAACAGACAAAGTATGACTTGGATCCCAAATATCTGAATGAATAAGAGAGAAAGGAACATCATCTCGTTTATTGACTCGACTGGCAAAGGAGGAGTGTGTGTGCTTCGCTTGCTGACACGACAAACAATCTAAAGATTGAATATCGGATAAAAGAGGAACCATCTTTTGCAATTCTGAAGGACTTGGATGACCGAGGCGACTGTGGATAAGTTGTGGAGATTCTGTGAGAAAGCATGCCACTGTAGGACGAGATACAACCAGATAATAAAGCCCCCGTGACTCACGACTCTCACCAATCATCTTCTCCGTACCCGGATCCTGCACAGAAATAGAATGGTTAGAGAAAGTAATGGTGCAAGTGAGGGAGTGGACCAATTTACTAACAGAAATTAAGTTATAAGAGATGCCAGGGATGTAATAAACAGATGTCAAGGTCAAGGTAGAGGTCGGACAAGCTTGTCCAATCCCACGAACTGGGGCTTTGGTTCCATCAGCAAGGGTAAAAGAAGGTAAATGATCAGAATAGTAAGAGAAATAAATAGTTCCTTATTACCACATAGATGATCGGTAGCACCTAAGTCAAATATCCAACGGCCAGGTTATGTAGAATGAGAAACACAAGCAACAGGATTACCAGTATTTGGTGCAGAAGGCTGAGACTGAGGAGAGCCTTCCTGAGAAGAGTTTGGAGTGCTGTATAGTCTGTAGGAGAGATAGAGAGAGAGACAAAACCAGATGAAAGAGTATCTGACTGAACTATATTCGCAGCATAAGAAGGTCGCAGGTGAGGATACTTTGTGTAACAACGCTCCTCAAAATGACCAAGTTGCTAACAATAATTACAACGAGGTCTTTGATTACATCCATTTTTCCTGCGAGTGTCAGTACGAGAAACAAGAGCCGGGGAATAAACAACAGAAAATGAATCATGAGCAGGAGATGATTTTGCCATCACGAATGTAATAAAAACTTGCAAAACAAAAAAAATCGGATCACCCGGATAGTCGAACAAGAGGGAACACGCGCCAAACAAGTGAACCACGAAGAACCAAGAACAGATCTGGAAAGAAGAGGAAAAACTGAATCGTTCTTTTCTAGAACGACCAAAAAAGGATATCGGAACAGTGTTTCCGACAATGAATAGTAACTCCAGCAAGTTGAATAGTGTTTCCGGCGATGTGAACAGTGTTTTCGGCAATGTGAACAGTGACTGCACGGACGTAAACAGTAACTGTACGGGGCATGGACAGTGACTATACGGACGATGAACAATACTTCAGTGTGAACAGTAACTCTAACATTTGCAGAAACAAGCCGGAGGGACGCACGATGTAGAGGAAAACTTGCCGGAAGGATGCACGGAAAAGTAGAAGAGGATACCTAAGCAGTGGACTTAGGGTTTAGCCGGAAGCGAGGGTCCCAAAACAACCAGCTCTGATGCCATCTTGAGATTGAATAATAGAATAATGATATATTGAATAATTGTGTGTTACAATGTACGAGAGCACTTTATTTAAAGAGACTAAAAGACCTAATAGGCTAAGCCCACAAGATATGAGACTATTCTATTATATACACTGAACTATTCTAACAACTACTCTAATAGAAGCAAACATTTTATCCACAAAAAAGGAAGTGGTTACTGATAGCTTTAGGCCACGTACAAGGAACCTTTTTTGAAATGATGGAAACATAATTGTGTACACATGTATAAACATAGATATATTTTGCAGAGCTTTCCTACCTGTTCTGCATGATTGATGGATTTATACATACATATATGCATTCAAAAAGAAGCAAATAACGATTGATTAATAAAATAACGATTCATCCAAACAGCGCAGTACTAAATCATAAAGGAAATCCAATTTAGGAAGAAGAATTCCTCACCTGCCATCATAGAGAGCATCAAAAACGAATGAAACGAGGTGGTGATCAGGGTTGTGCTCATCAATCTCAAGCCGCAAGGTGTCTTTATGAACATTGACATAGTTCCTGATCTTCTTAGCAGTTTGATGATCAACATAAGGAGGTGGGGTGGATGATGCAGTGGCAGCAGAAGGACGAACTGAACCCCACCCACCACCATGATTCTGATTCACATAGAAAGGGTGGCAATGAAGGCCACCCATCATAGAGTTGGTATAGTTGTTGTACCCATTGGGATTGGTGTAATAGAATGAATGGTTCTGAGGAGGAGGTGGTGGTGGCAAAGCAGGGGGAGTGACATAGCTAGTTGAGTGTGGGGTGTAAGGTGTTGTTGACGGAAAAAAGTAACCTTGCGGCTGAGGCGGCGGCGGCGGCGGAGGAGGAGGTGGATGAGATGCTGAAGAGTAATAGTAAGGAGGTGGCAGTGCCGGTGGTGGAGGTGGGTTCTGAATGAAATTGTTTCTTCTTCTACTACTACTCCACGAAATACCCATGTGATTGATGAAATCGGTGAAGAAGAAGAAGAAGAAAAAACGAGGTTTGGTTCGGTGTGTGTTTTGTTGAAGAAAAAGAGAAAAGTATAAAAGCTCTGTATCTGTTGCGTGCTCAATGAGAAATTGCGGTGAGGAATCCCCTTTTTTTTTTAATTCTTTCTTTTGCAATTTCAATTGATTTCTCTTTGTTTTTTCCCTTTCTTCTGTACTGTTCCTTATTTTTCATTGTTTATGGCATGCCGTACCTGATAGTATAAGTTCATAATGAATTTTAATATTATCCCTGTTTAATTTGATATTATATAAAATAATATATTATATAAAATAATATCATATACTATTTAGTATTGCATTTTATAATATTATATAGGATTAAAATAATTATTTTTAATAAAAATATTTTTTAATAAAAATTTATATAATTCTTCAAAAAATATTATATGATATTAATTTTTATAAAAATCTATTGATGAGTATGTCCAAAGAATAAATTAATTTTTATAAAAATAAAAATATTCAGTATTTTAAAATTTAATATATTGAAAAATTATTTTTTATTTTAATATATTAATATTAAAATAATATATTAATTTTTGAAAATTACACTTATCAACGATTTTAATATATTAATCTTTATCAGGTCTAATCCCTCCTTTTAGGCTCAATTAAGTTATATATTGTTTTGATGTATTAAGAGATTTTGCTATATAAGCTTATACTACACGATGGTCACATTAAATAAATTAAAAATGTGATAACGTATAATATAAACTTAAATTATTATATATTATACATCACATCAACCATGGCGAAGGGTAAGGTAACCTAGCTAAGTACCTAACCATGGCGTAAAGCCTGGTTACCATAAATCGCAACGTTGTTTTCACGTCACTTTTACTGTCTATTTTGTTTATTTTTTATGAAATGAAAATTGGGCAGACTTATACGGCATACGATATACGATATACCAAAAAATTAATTTTTAAAAATATCAAATTTTAATGTGTTAGACACATTTTGATATTAAATAATATTTTTAATTTATATAATATATATTATATAAAAGATATTTAATTATTTAAAAAAATAAAATTAAACTAATATATCCATCAATTTAAAAAAAAAAATTAAAATATCTCAAAGGTCTATATTAAATTTAATAAAATAATAATTGCAATTCAATAAATTTAATAATTAAAACTAAAAACACAACCCAACATAATTTTTGAAACTTTTTTCAATTTTTACGATACAAATTGAAGTATAAAAAATATCAACGGTTATATTTATTTTCCGTCATATAGCTTATGATTGTATTTATGTACTTGTACACCTGTTAACGCGTTAAGTTTCCTTAACCAGTAGGATACCAGTATACCACTATTTACGAGTGTTAAAATGGGTTAATACGACACGAATTCGATACGATAGACACAAATACATCAAAATAAATATAACTTTTATTCGTGTCAAAATGATAATCGATCTAACGGTGAGACGAATAACACGCAAAATAGGGGGTCAAAACAGTAATAGACAAAAAAAAATTAAAAAAATCGATTGAAATTAAAAAAATTTAATAGTTAAAATTAAAAATAAAATGCAATATAAAAAACTTTTTTCAATTTTTACGATACAAATTGAAGTATAAAAAATATCGGAGACGATGAGTTAGAATTTTTAAAATGTCCGTCATATAGCTTATGATTGTATTTGTTGTACTTGTACACCTGTTAACGCGTTAAGTTTCCTTAACCAGTAGGATACCACTATTAGTCTACAGGATCTAGATGTATTGACTATATAAAAGAATTCTTTTTTCTCTCCATATTTTGAATGTTTACTGTTAAAAAGAAAACATCTCTTTATTTATTTATTTTTATCAAATTTTAGTTAAAAAATTACTTACATATTTTTTACTTAATTTTATTTTTCTAATTCTCCTTTTTATCGTTTATAAAATATGATAAAAAAAATTTAATTAACTGTTATTTAATTTTCTTGAACTAATTATGTATATTTTTTTTATAGTTTTGAAAATATCTTCTAACAATACTTTTTATTTTATATCTCACCTAAATTAAAAATAGACTCTCAAAGCATAAAATATTAACTAGTTATATGTAATAATAGAATAATAAAAATAATTAATACAATTAATTGTATATATATATATATATATATATATATATTTTGATAACAATTGTATATTTTTTAGGTAGAGATTCTCAGTATCAAAAAATATTATACCTAATTATATTAATCTTAGTCAAGCTAAGTAAATCAATTAAAAAAAATACAAGACTTTTTTTTTTTGGAAATCAAAAAATACAAGACTTTAATTAAAAAAAATTAAACTCAAATTTTTTTTAGATTATCTCCTTGGTACTTTCATAGGTTTCCGATGGACTAATCCGAAATTCGGCACATATTCTCACATTCACTTGCTTAACTCAGATGTGCCAATTAAATTACCATCATTTGGTAAAAATTAGACTTATATATATATATATATATATATATATATATATATATATATATATATATATATATAGAAAAAATATATGCACAAAAACTTCATTAATCTCATTTTAAATGAAAATTATAAAACCCATATATATATATATATATATATATATATATATATATATATATATATATATAGTTAATCTCATGTTGTATTAGAATACTGACATAAATATAATCAAGTCCATTTACTAATAAAAAAATTAAACTATACGGAAATTGATAAGTATATAAGAAAGACGTTATAGTATTTTTTTTTATGAATATAAAATTAAATTTTTACAGTAATAAGGAAAACATAAATATAAGTAATATGTTTTATTTATAATGAAACGTTTAATTTAAAATCTAAGCTTTAATTTTAAAGCTTTACAGCTACGAACAATACCATTTTAGTTGATATGCTATTTTAAAGAACCTTTTTTTTTAAAAAAAAAGTACAAACTAAACATAAATAAAGGAAGTAAAGTAGTCTTCACCAAAAAAAAAAAAAAAGGGAGTAAAGTAGCCACTTTTATTTTCCTAATTACTTAACAAAGACAATATTCTTTTAGATTTAATTAAACTATTTTGGATCACCAAACGCGTAGATGAATTAGCATGGGTCAATTAATCTTGAATTAAAAAGAGTTTTGTCACCATGCTCCACGCAACCATATTAATCAAGTAATAGATGAATTGACGAAGAAATCTAAAAATATAAAAATTAAACTACATTGTTTGTTTAAAATATAATATTGATATCAATTTAGTTTTTAAAAATTAATGACATTGAAATCAATTTAATAAAATTTTAATATACCAACAAAATAGTATTTTTATTAAACTCAGATATCATCAGATTAATTTGATGTATTTGAAAAAATAAATTAATGTAATATGTGTTTTTAGAGCACCAAAAATGTTAGTTTGGCCTTTTATAATTGGGTTTTATAATTACTTGGTTTTCTTCCAGTTGTCTTTCGAGAAACAGAGCTTCGAGAAAGCGAAATCCGCAACTCTGATCCGATTCCTCCGTCATCGCATCTTTCTTCAACCACCGTCTACCGCCGTTCGTCGCCGTCATCAACACCGGTAAAGCTATTCAACCTCCCTCTTCTCTTCTTCTGTTTTTTTCTCCCTTCCTCAATTCCCGGATCTGTTACAAACTGAATTGACTCTGTCGAATTACCACCATGCAGTATGTTGTAATTACTTTCTGATTCGTTCCTTCCATTTTCACAGTTTTGCATCTCTTTGAGAAGTTTTTGGAAAATTCAGTCTTATATATCATCAGTATTTGTATCATGCAAGTAGGTGTAGGTAGGTATATCATATATGAATGAAGCGACAGTGAGATCTAACTGATAAGTGTCAAATTAGATATAGTGATGTATCTTGCTATCCAGAAATTGCTTGATTGAAAATTTGAAAAAGCAAAAAAAAAAAAGTTGTTTTATGGTTTATGTTGTTCAATCAGATTTGTGCATTGCCAAATTGAATATTGGGATTTTGTGATGCAACTCTTAAAATAGAAAGAGGATATTTCTATTTAGAGTCATGCTTGTTCAAGGCAGCTTACAACCTTTACTTGCACAGGAACTCTGAATGTTAACGAAATTGTGAACTGATGATGAGGGTACGAGCTATCAAGTAGCATTGCATGAACTTCATATTCTTCTAAGTTCTATTCTGGAAGGTTGGGAGGGGAAATATAAAAAGCTCGTTTAAACAAGACAAGGATGTTTTCATTGTTTTATGGACTTTGGAAGTACATGTTCAGCAAGATTGAGCTTCATGTACTCATTCTGGGGATTGACAAGGCGGGCAAAACGGTAATACATCTTTCAAATGCCATATTTTAAAAAATTACTGAATTTTGTTGAGTTGCTCTGAATTGCTATGTAATACATAATTTTGTAGACTTTGCTGGAGAAGATGAAGTCAGTATACTCAAACTCAGAAGGCCTTTCTCCTGATCGAATTGTTCCAACCGTCGGATTGAATATTGGTCGTATCGAAGTGGCAAATAGAAAACTTGTGTTCTGGGACTTAGGAGGTCAGGTATGGGAAATAAATAGGCTGTATTTATCTTTGTAAGTTCTATAATTATGCTATTAGGATGAATTGTTGGTTTATTTTCACAAAGTAGTTTTATTCATTGATCCTAGCTTTATGAACTGCTTGCTAAAACTTTTTCATTCTAGAAATTGATGGCTTAAACAATAATCATCAATGGGGAGGGCAATGTGTAGGGTCTGGGTATGGTACTAGAGTATCCATGCTCATAACTGCGTTTAAAAAAAAGACCAGTACCCAAACCCATACCTTTACAAGTAGCAACTTTAATGCCCATACCCATACCTAATGGGTACTTATTCGGACCCAGATCCATTACCTGTGTTTTTGTTAAATAGAATATGCTCTCCCTTTAATGTATCTCTCTCTGTGTGTTTTTAAAGAACTAGTAAAAGAAGCTATTTTAATACTAAAGTTATCTGTGAAACATTAACAAAACAAAGAATATGAATATATTTATTATGTAATTAAAAAAAAATTAATTATGTAAATATTTTTATTATAATCTATATAGTTGCAGGTATGGGGCTGGGTGGGTACTATAGTACAGTAGTACCTAAATTTGTACCCTTTCTCACAAATCTTTGTGGGTAATTACCTCATCCCAGACTCAAACTGATTTGAGGGGTAAAGACCCTACCATTGCAGGTGATTTTTCCTAGTGTCCATGAGGTCCTAGTTTAATTGTCATCCTTAACCATCTACATAGTTCCGGAGATTTTTTTTTCTTTATATTATTAAAATGCAATTAATGAAAGAACAAGAAACTATTTTACTTTTCAAAACTTTCTTTGGGAAAGCTATGCTATCTTTTCGAAATTAGCTGATTTAATGTTTGACTAAGTTTTATGTTGTCTATTTTATCTTTCACAAATAATTAATAACTGCTACTTTGTTTATGGCTATATATTAGAACTGTTACTTGAAATATGCAATTTGGACCATCAATTTTACCCTTCCCCTGTCTGAAGCTTGAGTTCATTTGTTAAATTTGGCAAGGTCAAAGGAGATTTTGTAATTGAAAAAGTGGTCCAGTATGGATGGACAAGGACAACTGATTCAGTACTTCATTTTTAAATGTATCATTTGATGCAAAACAAATACTTTACCCTCTTTATACTGTTTTCCCCCCTAATATTATGCATGACAGTTAATTGCGCCATGAGTCGCGTCGTATGAGGGTTGCGGTGCCTCGCTGCAAGAAACCGCACTGCGTCGCACTGGAACACAATAGTGGCCATTGCGATCGCATTTGTGGCCAAATTGTGGCCATATTGTTGTCATAAGGCAAAATGCCAATTTTGTCCTAAATTTAAATGTGTAACAAAAAATTTAAGGGTTTTTTAGTCTATCTGTGTCTCTCTGTGTCACTTTTGCTATCTCTATTTTTAAAAAATGTTTCTTTTTGTCATTTTTTCGGTCATATATCTATCCGCTATTTCCGCAACCGCAACCCGCTATGGAGCTATAGCGTTTTTCAGGGTTAGCCGCTACATGCCGCAATCCGCATTTGATAACTTTGATATTATGTTCTTTTTTATATTTTTTTCTTTTTGTTGCGGAGGGGGTGGTATAAAATATGTAATAAGATATTAATATAAGTTCCCTCCTATCAGCTTGGTCTTCGCTCAATCTGGGAGAAATATTATGAAGAGGCCCATGCTGTAGTATTTGTTGTTGATGCTTCTTGTCCCACACGCTTTGAAGATGCAAAGTCTGCACTTGGTTAGTGAGATTTGATTATAGTATTTTTTTAAATAAGTAAATATCTTCTTTAAGGTGTTGTCTTGCAGTTGCAATAATAGTAGATATGTGAGAATCAAACAGCACAATGATGATTTTATAACTGACTTGTTTACCAGAAAAGGTGCTTCGGCATGAGGATCTACAAGGAGCCCCTCTTTTGATATTAGCAAACAAGCAGGTAGTGTAACTATTCTTTCCCTGTCCTGTATAACCGTATAGCATGCCTTATACTCTAATGAACGGGTCAAATAATTCTAATATAGTCCAGTATTCATTCTTTTCTTTTCTTTTTATACAAGTGAGAATTGGACATACAACTTAATACAACCTATCCAAATCCCTCACCACTAGACCAATCCTAGTGGCTTGTCCAGTATTCATTCTTCTTGCTGTACATGTTTAGTGTTAATATCCTTATACCTTGAGGTACCATTTCTTCCTATCTGAGCTCTAGGAACCTGTATGGTTTACAAGATATTTTTCCTTTTGGTTTTGGAAAGATAAGAGATTAGCAAATGCTTTGTTACCAATTTGATTTATATAGCATTATAAGCATTATAAACTGTTGAGATATATAGTCCCACATTGGTTGAAGAGCAACTAATGTGTAGTTTATAAGGCCTTGGACACTCCCACCCTTTGAGCTAGCTTTTGGGGTGGTGTATCCCAAGGTTCTTTACATGATATCAGAGTCTCGTCATCCCCCACTTTCTCTTATGGACTCTAGCATAGGTAGGCTGAGCCTGTAGCATTATCCACTCTTCAAACCCAATGGGCTCTCGTGTGAGGAGGCGTACTGAGATATATAAACTCCACATTAGTTGTTCATCCAACCAATATGAGACTATATATCTCAGTACGCCTCCTCACACAAGAACCCATTGGGCTTGAAGAGTGGATAATGCTACAGGCTCAGTCTACCTGTACTAAGATATTTCACAAGAGAAAGTGGGGAGGCGGTGAGATTTCGAAGGTTCTGATACCGTGTCAAAGAACCTTGGGATACATTACCCCAAAAGCTAGCTCAAAGGGTGGGAGTGCCCAAGGCCTTATAAACTCCACATTAACCAATGTGGGACTATATATCTCAGCACGCCCCCTCACGCAAGAGCCCTCTTGGCTTGAAGCGTGGATTATGCAACAGGCCCAATCTTTGGTTTACCTTTTTTGTGCTTCCACTTTAAAGTGGGGGACGGTGAGGTTCTGAAGGCTTTGATACCATGTAAAGAACCTTGGGATACACCACCCTAAAAGCTAGCTCAAAGGGTGGGAGTGTCCAAGGCCTTATAAACTACACATTAGTTGCTCATAGAACCAATGTGGGACTACATATCTCAACATAAACTCTTTCACCATTATTGTCTACATTCTTGGTTTCCTCATTTTTGTTATCCTCCTTCTTGACCTTGTCTCTATGTGAATTGACACAGTGATGGTCGCTTGCTTGACATTCTTGTGATTGCAGGATCTTCCTGAAGCAGTATCAGCTGAAGAACTTGCTCGGTATCTAGATTTAAAAAAGCTGGATGAAAGAGTTTACATGTTTGAAGCTGTGTCAGCATATGATGGGTAAGTAGGAAGTTTTATCAACTTACCAAAGCTTAATATGTGATGATCCATTACCATTTCAATAAAGATGGAGATATCTGAAGTACATTTTCTTCGAAGTGAAAAATAACTGCAAAGTATATAATGAAGCACTAAACTAAAGGGGATCTGTTTTGAAATGTTGCAGGATGGGGATTAGGGAAAGTGCAGAATGGTTGGTGGAAGTTATGGAGAGAAGCAAGAGGACTGAAATGTTACGAGCGCGGGCAGGTGCAATGGGGCCAGGTCCTGCCTAGAAGGGTCAAACATTAAACTGAAGCGATTTCTCCATTCCTTTAGAGATTTGTAAATCCAAATTGGAGTATACAGGATTAAAAGTCAGTGAGAAAAAAAGAAGGGAAAAGAACAACTTGGTGCTACATTTTATGTCATGATTTAATCTATAATACAGCCGTTTCATATGAGAGGCTCAGCCTCCAGAATCTCATAAAGCAAGTTTCCTTCAGACATGCCCTATGTAATCAATCTGTCAAGTGCTAGGCTGGAGGGTTTTCTGCTTCTTCCTCCGTGCATGCTTTTGTCAACTCTAGATTCTATGGCTCGTATTTGAATGAATTTAATTTACTTTCCTATCTGTAACATTATATAGGCACTGCACTGCCGTACAGATCCAGATATTGACGCGGTATTGTGTTAAATACAAGTTAAGAATTGTATCCAAAAAAAAAAATACAAGTTAAGAAGATGTATGGTACGGGTACACTTTGGGCCGAACTTTATGGGAGTAGTGGGATAGGAGTTGAGCTACTTACAATTGATTTCAATTTAAAAAAAAAAAAAAATTGTGATTTCATTGTGAATCATTCGAGAGGTTCGAGGTGTAGAAGGTTTATAAAAGGTAATGTTGCAACTGAGATTCTCAAGATCAGCCTTTTTAGTGATTCAATCGCCATTATCATTTTGCAAAACGTGTATGAGATTTTGTTTTCCCTTTCGAGAAACATAGGTATGAAATAGAAATGGATATCTCGTGTGTTATTGAATATAATTATGTTATGACTAAGGGGGTTTGGCTAAAATAGTAAAGTACTTGGGTTCGCTTAAGGAAGAACTTATTTGAGATCTTGTGTATGCATAAAATCCTCGCTAGGAGAGTCGCATGCCAATATTAGGTAACCGATGCGGGTCGGATTGGACATAATTGGGATGAAGCCCCGGAAATCAGTAGAGCAATCCAAAGAAAAAAAGAATATAATTATGTTATGAGAGTGGATTTTAACCATTAATAAACAAATCAACGATGATAATTTTATAAAATTTTATCTCATTATTTTTTTCCCTCTTACTTTATTATTATTGATTTAGTTTTATATGGTTATAATTCTTTTCTATGATATGATCACATTGAATAATATAATGTGAGGATCCACTCATATGAAATAGATTTGTAGTCATGTCCCCAACTTCAAAGCAATGATTGTGATATTAGTGGCTCGGTTTAACTTGACATGATCCTAATTTAATATGCTGATTAGGCTAATTTACGGACTAAACCAAGCTAGTTGAAACTAAGCAAATCTGTTTTGTTTTAAAAATTGTACATATTTAAAAATAATAAATAAATTAAATTAAAATTTTAAATTTTAAAAATAAGAAATAAAATTAAAATGAAAAATTGTGAAACAAATTTTATTTATAAATATATTACCAGTTTATGCAAAATTATTAATTTCATTCACTCTAATTGTCAGAAAAAAATTATTAATTTTAATTTGTGACTTTAATATAGGTTAGACCAACTTAAAGCGCGACCTAAACCTGATCTCAAAATATATCGCGTCTAATCCAGAGCAATTTCAATTATCCTTAGGCTGGGAGGAATTATTGGGCTAGGAGGAACACCCGATAGAGATGTCATACTCTGCTTCCAATAAGGAATTTATCGATTAAGTTGCTGGATGAGTTTACTTGACTTTCAATAAACCAATGAATTTGTTGCTGAGAACTGAGAAGGTTAAGGGTAAGTTGACAAATATATTATTCACTGTTCAAGAGAACTTATGATGATCTATCTCTTCCAGATTTTTAGCATTTTCACTTTGGAAAATATTTTTCTCATATTACATAAGATAAATTATCTCATGCAACACACAACAAAGTGAATATGACCCACTAAAAAAAGAGAGAGAAAGAAAAAAAAAAAACATGAGATAAATTATTTCATGCACCATAGAAAACATTTCTCTTTACTTTTTAGTAGAGTTTTACTCTTATAAGCAAATGGTTGGTAGCCTTGGATACAGTATAACAGGAGCTGCTACAGAATTTCAGTGCCTTTGATAGTCTAGTGAATACACACTTGACCCTTTGGGTCAATCCATGTGTTTTAAAAGTCAATCCATGTGTTTTAAAAGTGTAGGCGTGCACTAAACCTCATAAAAGTTGGAGTAAAATAAATCTTTTATATCGAAATCCATTGAAATAAATTTGACTTATACATGTCCTACTCTTTTAACAAACGTTCTTTCATTAAAGATAGAGCGGAGATATTCTAATTACAAAAAATTCTTATTACTAATGTACAAACAATCACATCACCATTGGATTAAGAGAGAGAATATTAAAAAGTTTTTGAAAAGAGAGAAAATATTAATCTAATGGTGATTAGATATGTAGTAAGTTGGCATTAGATATGTAGTAAGTTGGCAGTAGAAAAATTTGGTAGTAAGAATATTCCTTCTCTTAAAATATATGTTTCTTTTCTGCATAGCTTTTTGTACAGTCAAAAGTTTTTTTTTTAATTAATTATTGTAATTTCTGAAAAGGAAAAAAAAATGGGCAAGAATTTTAACAGAATCTAAGGAGAAATATTTCTTGGTACTATACAATTAATCAAGACATTAACAAAGTAAATCCATTAGATTTCAACTATGATTCATCCTCCGATTTGTTTGTCAATAATATTCATCCCAATTGACCGTGTGTCATGACAAAAACAACTTAAAATGTGCTAAAAACCAACACTTCAAAGGTGCAGTAATTAAACATAATCATGGACCATTGCATTCTGCAATTAATAAGACCCAATAAAGG
The DNA here is from genome assembly GCA_032173675.1 of Gastrolobium villosum. Taxonomy (NCBI): domain Eukaryota; kingdom Viridiplantae; phylum Streptophyta; class Magnoliopsida; order Fabales; family Fabaceae; genus Gastrolobium; species Gastrolobium villosum. The sequence goes on from JAVKPL010002440.1 coordinate 88,745, forward strand.
AACTTAAAAAGCAAGAAGTAAAAATGTTTCCCATCCATGACAAAACTTAACTTATGAAATAAGCTAGAGTTAAATTCATATTCAGCAGAAATCTGACCTAGTCCTCTTAAGAACTGATATGCAACCTCTCTGCTGATCCCTTAAGATCCTGATCTCAGAAGAATCCCTCAAATCCTCAAGGCTAATATACTGCTGCTTAATCATCCTTAAGGAATCACACTCTATATCATGAATCCAAATATAAGGGTGGCAAGTTTCATCATAATAATACAGCAAGCTCTTCAATCCCCCACTATCACTGCCACTCTTACAAGGCATATAGGCCTTGTATATGCGTTTACTTTTCACTCTCTTAGAAGACCCTGGCTTCAAAGTGTGAACCTTCTTCAGTATTGACCCCACTCTTATCTGCAGCTCCACTGGCCTATCACTGAGGTTCCAGATCCTAGTCCCTAATCCATAGGCTTGAGTGTGGTCACAGCAACTATCAAAGCAACCACCAAGAGATACAAGGTTGAAACCTAGCACTTTCTCCATCAAGGACTCGAACTTCTTAGTCATCTTAAGCTTACAACCCGTATATATTTTTGTGCTATAGAAGCTTCGTTTATATGCATATAACAAGCACAAAAACATGCCCTTGTAATAAAGTTGAGTTCTTTTGCAAGTTTTGTCAATGTATCAAGGTCTTTAACTCTTTCTTGTGGCTCACCCAAGAGTTGGTAAGCGTTTTCTGTGGTTGTGATAATAAAATAACATAAAACGGATTATGTAGAGATGTGCACTTTAGAACACTCACTATGATAGAATATTGTTGCTTATCCCTTCCATCAAGGAAATGGTAGGGTCCTATAAACCCCCATATTCAACACAAGAAGACAGTGAGAAAGTTTACTTGTGCTGACAAAAAATTTAAAAATTCCCAGAATGGATTTTCCTTTATTTTTTGGGTAGGAAAAAGAGGTTATTGGCTCCCATACAAAGCATTCACAGATTCATGATGAGGCAGCATATGATGGTGCCTCACCTTTTATCATAAGGGTCGCCTTTTATTTAATTCGAGTTTCAAAGTAAATTAACTTCCCTTCCAATATGAAATTCATTCCTTTTTCTTTTTTCTCTCTCCCTTCTTTGTTTTTTTTTTTTTTGGGTGAATTGGGTTCCTTTTTCTGTGATATATATTGAGCTCCAACTCCAATTTGGACTGCACTTCATAGTCAGTGGAACAGGGTGTCATGAGAATGACCGATGATGAGATATTTGGAACAAAACATAGGTGTGGTGGTTAAAATTGCAATATATAATAATTTATTTATGGGAAAAAATGTGTATCATTTTAAAAGAGGTAAAGTTATGTCATTTTAAGTGAGAGAAATAGATAGATAAAGGAGGCAAGAGAGTGGACAAAAAAATATAAAGATGTGGGTCTCACATCTTTGTGAGAATGAAAAGATATAAATTGTATCGTTTAAAAGGACAAACACTTTTCCCTTTTATTTATCTATGCAAAAAGTCTTCTTCTTTTTTCGTTTGACATAAAAATGGAATAAAAAAAATAGCAGGGGAAATGCACATGTATATAAATCGTTAAGTAAATGTTAAATGTTATTTTAATGGGTTTAAATTTGCCAGTTATAGATAATTTATGAGTCATGAGGTTAGTATTTATTTTAGGAATTTTGAAAGGTTGAGTTAGTCGTTATTTTTTGTTATTAATGTTGAAGTGTCTCTTTAGTTTCTTTCTTGGGTAAGTTAAAATATTGAAGAGTCAGTTATCTCTTGGTTTTATTGTGTGAGTTATGAAGTTTAAGTGTTATGTTTATGGGTTTTATAAGAGTTATGTTATAGGAAAAATGATTGTATAATATTATAGAGATTTGTTTTGCGTGCCAGAGTTTTTTTTTTTTTTTTTGTTTTAAAAATTGCGGGTCCCATAAAATGTTGTGTGTGTAGAAAACTTTGTTGTGTTATGTTAAAGGACAAAACGAAAACCCTATGTTTATTAAGGGTATAATGAATGATGTTATGAGTAGTTAATTAGTGATGTTATAAAGGGTGTTACGAAACTCTTGATTAGCTTTGTAATGAGTCTCTTCTTCATTGGTACTTTCAGTTTTTTTGTGTTACCTATTAATAGGCCTGATGTAATGAAGAATTTAGAAGCAACGAAGTTTAGTAAAACATTTCACATGAGTTTGTTCTTTTTCTCTCCACAAGTCCTCACGACATTATTGAATAATTGTTTTATTTGTTGGATCCTACCTAAATAACATAAAAACATTTAATTGTTCATTCTTATGTGATTTTTTTGAATTTGGTCTTTATAAATAAAGATTTAAAATTTAGTTCCATCGTTTTTAAATTTGTTTCCGCATTTAGTTCCATCGTTTTTAAATTTGTTTCCGCAGTTTATAACACGGGAGAGACTATAGAATTATCGTAAAATATAAAGATCAAAATTTAAAATCATTCATTTATAAGGACAAAAAATAATATTACAAAAAATAATATTTTTAAGTTTCCTTACATACATGACAATTTTTTTTAATTTGACCCGATATTTCATTATGTTACCATTTAAATTAAGCTTGTTATAAAATTAACAAATAGAGAAGATTAATTAAATTAAAAACTAGCATACGTATAAAAATTAGGGGAAGGATCCGTATATTCTCACGGAAGAACATAGTAAAACCTAGTATTCTAAGATAGTGTAGTTGGTAAGAGTTTGTAAATAAAAAAATTTGTAAATATACCTTACCCCTGAAAGCTAAGGGGAAAAAACTTATTATGCAACAACATAAGGCTATTCTTCTATCACTATTTCTTCCGTCTCCGCGCCAGCATTTTTTTTTTTTCTTTTTAAAAATGGATCCCACCTTTTTTTTCTCTCTATGCTGCACATCCTCAACTTCTACTGTAACAACAGAAGTTGCAAACTCAAAAACTAAAGTATGAACTTTTTCATAAGGAACAAATGAACAAAATACATATTAACCTCCAATAAATAGATTATGGCTAATATGTCATTAGACATAAAACAGAGGAAAATACAAAAATTAGATATTTATTCTGATTTTCAAATATTCAATGCAAATACGCATGCTATGATATGCATGGCAAGTTGGCAACTATGTTACCTGATATCTTAACTAAAAAATTCGTGTTATGGAATCTAATGACAACCATAGTTTTGTTGTGACCTAATCCTCGCCATTTTAGGTAATTACCTAGTGGTCCAATCGCAGAATATTTTCTACAAATGAGTCATAACAAGGGATTGTTGTGTTACAACCCCGCCACCTCCTTATCTGCGCTAATTTTCATATAACTTTTTTCGTTTGTAATTGTTTTTTTTTTTTTTGTAAGCTTTTGTAATTGTTTTTAATCATATATATATATATATATATATATATATATTGATTGTAATTGTTTTTTTTTTTTGTAAGCTTTTGTAATTGTTTTTAATCATATATATATGTTGCTTGTGATCTTTTTTTTTTATTTACTACAGTTATTGATATTCAAATTGTACATAGACTATTGATATGACTCTATATATATGCGGTAGGTATACAGTACAATCTGTTTATAGTTTATGAGAAAACATTGTATAAATAACCTTAACTCATTGATTTAATTTAATCCAATAGATATTTACGATCCTATAACCAAAAATCTGATATGATATTTACGATCTATAACGAAAAAAAAAATTGTAATAAATATATTCTAAGTCATGGTAGGACTGATCTTATGGCCATCTAGTGACACGCATATTTTTGTTGTGACTTGCTCCTCCCCTTCTTAAAAAATTACCTAGTGGTCCAATTGCAGAGTATTTTCTATGCATAAGAAAGGGGGTTGTTATCTCTCATATTCGGCTTGTGGTTCCTTTTTTTTAATTTAGTTTTAATGTATTATCAATGTCAAAAATAAAATAAAATTCCTCCATCATTTAGTGATGTGTTGTAACATTATTTGACGAGTTTATTGTTAAGATAGTCAAACTCATTGAATTAGCTATAAAGATTAAATAATAGTTTAAATTTTTTTACACAGTATATCAAAATTAAACATACATAAATATAATTAATACTTATTTATTAAATTAGTTTGGTTAAATTCTTAAACCACTATCCATTAAAAAAATGACACATTTAATTCTTAACTAATTAATTTTTTTTAATTAATTAACCATATTTTCTTTGTAATTTTAAAAAATATCTGTTAATATAAAATAGAAGATTTTACATAAATTAATTACGTATATCTCTCTGATAGTTTTTATTTTATTTTTTTCTCTTTAATTTGATTTTAAAATTTATCTATATTTAAAAAAAGAATGTATAATGCACAAGATACTTGCCATTATGTAGCAAATTGAGTACACATAAACCCTTGGAAGCACCTATTTATAGCCAAACTGCAAGCGTACTTCACGTAATACATAATTGGGTATTAGTTGAAGACCATTGATAAGTCACATTCACAGAGTAGTATAATACATTACACTATAATAGTCTGATTATAATACGAATTTAGATATACCTTCCAAAGCTTACAAGAACGGTTATTAAAAAAAAAAAAGGTCAAAAGATCATTTTATCCTTAAAGAAGCAATGCGATTCATTACTCCATTCAAATTATCCGTCATAAGTGTAGCCATCCAATCACTAGAGGATCAACATTAGGGTTTCTGGGGATATAATTGGACATATTCCATTACATTTTTTAGACCCGCTTATAATAATAATAATAATAATAATAATAATAGTAAAATAATATTAATAATTGCATTTCTAATTAAAATTTTAGTAAATTATGAGCCTCAATGGCTAAATCTAGGGAAGTGTACGGATCTATTCAAATCGATTTTTTTGAAAAATCGAACTAAATTGGTTTAAACGGTTCAGTTCGAAAATGGTTCGATTCGATTCAAAACTGATTTGGTTCGAAAGTAATTCGATTCAGTCGGAAACGATTCGGTTCGACCCTATTTTGAAAAAAAAATTTAAAATTTAAAAAATAATTATAAAAATCAATTTGATTCAGTTTAAAAACGATTCGGTTCTTAAACTGATTTTAAAAATCGGTTCGCCTCATGAACTGGTTCTTTAAAAACCAATACGGTTCAGTTCGTTTCATGATTCTGTTCAATTTTTTTGTTATTTTACACACTCCTAGCTAAATCCTTAGAATTCCTACATCTCAAAATCCTAATTGGCAAGGACTCGAATGCAATATAAATCACAGTAAGAGAGAATAGAATCTAGAATGTCAACATCAAGTCATAATATGGCGTGAAAAGTACAAAATAATGAAGAGAATAGGAAGCATGAACTTTTCTGCTGTTGACAAAAAAGATACATATTAGTCAATAATCTGATCTTAATTGCAGGATTTACCAGTTCTGCCACAACTATATTTCTAATGTTGAAACTGTACAAATCACAATTAAATAGGAGAAGGTAGCTACCGCTTAAGATTTAAATGTAAAGCGTAGCAGTTAGAAAGGTAGTGTGGAGAAAGAATTTACACAAAAAGGGATTTACTTTTCATGACTGTCTTCTTCAGTAGGATCTATCTTAATTATGAGAGGTTGGTTGAGATCTGCAGATGGTTCAGAAACAATGGGTAATTCTGGCAAGGGCGTAATCCCATCAATATCGTCATGTTCAGCCAAGGCTTTATCTAGAGCAGACTTGGCAACTTTAGTAACACATATCATCAGAACCACTGCACATAACCCAAAATAACAGAGTTTAGCCTGGCTAATCAGATAAAATATTGTAACATTGTTCTCGTTCAATACAATTTTTGAGCAATTCAACTCCTCTTCCAAGCTACAATCAAGTGCATACTATAAATCTTCTAATTTAATAGTCTTTTTTGTAATTTTGTTATTTATAAGTTGTGAAACACATTATGTTAAAATATCAATGCAAAATAAGAAAAATGCAAATGAAACAAAAATAAGTGAAAAACTTGACTGATGATAGAACTCATCACACACAGTAAAAATTGTTTGAATCCAAAACAAGTAAAAACATGGTGACAAGTTAAGGGGATGACTATAACTATACATTTATGTAGTAGGAGATAGACAATTTTATTCTTACCCTCATTTGCCCAAACCAAAACTTTTAAGTCATTTTTTATTGGGTTCGCCTTTTCTGCAGTAAGGCCAATACGACGTCGTTTTATGACGGAAATCATGGTGTTTTTGTAATTTTAATTTATTTCGGGTTATATAGTCTTTATATTTATTTTTTTAAGATTTTAATACCAAAACAACATCGTTTTGGGAATAAATGCAGATAACTTATCTGCAGTAATTGTAAAAACATTTTCCCTTTTTTATTTCTGCCACAAAGAATAAAGTGGTTGCAGAAACCCAAAAAAGGAGCCCCTGAAAACAGAGTATGGGGAAGAGTCTCAGCCATCCATCTGCTACCTGGTCATACAACAGCCACAAATGGCAGCCACTGGGCTGGTGGCAGACAAAGCCAGACAACCACCCCATTCAAAGAAAATAAGAGCCAAAAAATAAAGTGAAAAAAAAAAAAAAAAACTGAAGAAGAAGAAAAGAGAGAGCGAGACAATGAAAAGAGAGAGCAACTTCATATGAAGTCACAGGCTAATTGAATATCTTCCAAAAGACCAGAGGCTTCCAATATCTTGTTTTAGTAAAGTTCGAAGGCTTCAGAATTTTTTTTGCCCTAAATCCTGAGGAGATTTAAAGTCTGTCTGTGATTTAAATGTTGCACGTGAAACATGCAAACATAAAATGAGGTGTAATGATGCATCACATGAGTAAAATTGAAGTCACGTTGTACAGGGGTTGCAGGGCACAATTGATCCATGGCAAAGGCAATTAGTAACTATTTATATTCTATATTTATGCAAGACCTTCAAAATCTACATTAACAAAAGGCAATCTACATCTTCTGACAAACCTGCTTACCACAAACATATTATCTAATAAAATTTTCAAGACATATGCACTATGAGTGGAAACAAAGTAACTCACCAGATATTACGAGTCCAAAAATGATAAACGCCTGCATCCACAAGAAAAAGAAATGTATATTATATCTACTGAAGATGATGCGATAATGCATGCCTATTTGATCCAGCCAAGAAAATCAAAAGATTGCACCCTCCAAGGCATCTTAATGTTCATCAATAAGAGAAAACATAAAACAAATATAAGTAATACAGGATAGCATCTCTTACCCAACGAGTCTTTGAGAACTCACTCCAACCATGAGTCACATCAGAAAGATCTTTAAGAGTTGTTCCAACATATACAAGTGCCAGGGTTATTGGCTGCAATAGGAACAGTATCAGGCACTAACGTACTGCAGTAATTGGAATGCTATCTGGTGAGCTAAGAACATATGAACTGTAGTTTACAGTGCAAACTACCAGATTTCTACAGTCAATTCAAAAGGGGAACAGAGGTAATACCAAATTACCAAAAATGTTAATGTAAAGAACCTTGAGATACACCACCCCAAAAGCTAGCTCAAAGGGTGGGAGTGCCCAAGGCCTTATAAACTCCACATTAGTTGCTCATACAACTAATGTGGGACTATATATCTCAACAGTTAAACTAACTTGTGACAAGAATGAGCACCACTTGTTCATAGATTTATTCACCAAGAGAAGTTAAGCTACATGATCACAACAAGATATATGCTTCCTCAAACCTAATTTCAAAGTCAGAACTGATGCTGATAATCATATATAAGTATGCCAACAACATAAGCAGCAAGCATATAAATCACAGGGTTGCCGACAGCTGGAATGCATTTATGGATCCCATCCGTAGCATAGACCACAAACACAATCTCAAACATATTGCCACAAAATCATTTTACTGATATGCACCTGTGTAGTAAGAATAGCATGATTCAACCATTCAAATCCCGAGTTATTAATTAGAGATAAGAGAGGTGTGATATGTATTTTCATAATTGAAGTCATTTGACTATGTAACTTGAACCTTAATTTGCCGAAGGTTTTGGACTTTTAACTTTGGATTACATGATGAGTTACTTAGCTTTTCAAGTTGATATTTGTCATTTTTCAAATTCATTGAATCATATATTATTATGTGGAAGATGCACTTTATGCTATTTTTGACATTGAGTTATTAATCTTACAATTCACGATTTGGAGAATTAGCCTTCTGATTCTTAATTCAATTCATGATTTGACAACCACAATATGCACATCCATGAAGAATGTGCTTTTGATGGGGAACTACAGTCAACCAAAAGGAAAAGGTCTTTTTCCATTTTTATTTGGGTACGAATCAAAAGGAACAACTCTGATAACTTTCAAAGGTTTCAAGTTCACCATTAAGGTTCTGCATTTTTTTTATTGCAAAAATCCTTTGAGAGAAATTCATTAGTAAAGCACAAGCAAGAGAGTGATTGTAATAAGAAATCCAATTAACACGAAACAATTTAAAAAATCATAAAGCACAATAGAATATTTAACTCCCAAATATATAATTGAGCAAGGTCGAAGAAGATACCATCATTCCTAACCAGGAAGCCAACATGTATTCCCCTATTGAAACAGGAGTCACCGACAAGAGATAATTTAACATGTTAAATGGAAGTAGTGGAACAAGCCGAAGTAGCAACACAATCTGTAAGTACAAATGAGGAAATAAAAAAAATAAAAAATTCAGATGATAAATAACAAAAGGAATACCACATCACAGGAAAATAAAACTAAGCAAAGAAATATCAGAATACTAGACTTGTCGAGCAATAACTAGATTGGGATTAGATAGTTTTATAAACACTTGGAAGAAAGGTGGTCTCTTATTTAATAACATACAGCCTTATACCGCAACCAAATAACTGGAGACAAAGGCTGGTTCATGTTGCTTCAGATGCACGTTATGGCTTACTACCCAAAAGGATCCTTTTCAATGATACATTTATAGTTCCACTAAATATTTAATCTAAACAATTAAGATCTATAACTTGAGTAATATTTATGACCAATGAAAACAAAGGAGTATTGTTTTGTGCACTGGCCTCAAAGGAAACCAGAAGATGGACGCACAGAGCTAAGCAAATTATAGATGCCACTAAAGAAGAGACATCCACATTTGAGTGAAGCTGATTAACATTAACTAACATACCAAGATTACCTTCAATTAGAAAGTATATTTCTTGCTCGTTTTAACAAGAAAACAAGGTTTTTGATAGAGTTCAATGGCATCAATTATCCATGTAGCTAACCCTTACTAGAAGAATAGGCTTGGTAGTTGTTTTAACAGGCAACCAAACAATACTATTTTAATACTCCAAAAATACATGAGTGTTGAAGTATAAATAATTTCATAACCCACTCCACCAAGAACGATGAGTTTGGAAACAATAAACCCAGAAAAAAGGGGGTAAGACCAAGAGGAATATTAGGAAGTAAAGGCTTAAAGACTCAAGAATTTCACATCAGTATCAAACACAATATGAAGTCTACAAACCTTAAAGCCAGATCTACGAATTGCAATTGCCACTGATCTAAATTGCGGATAATCCTTCAACCTAGAAACAACAAATGATCTCCCAATCTGTACAAGTTCACAAATATATGAATAAGTAACCTGATAGGATACAAATTACTATACCAAGGTATGGAAACACACGGATCAAAATGTAACCCAGTTGAAATATTAAATTGCAAAAATCATGAATATGAAGAAATAGCACCTTGTACTAATCAAGAAAAACTTCGCATCAATCAACTATTCAGTAACAAGTAGTGACCAAAAAATTGTTTTATTTTGACAACTAATAAATGTAAAACTTGAAAAACTTACAGTTCGACCAAGAAGAAATGCAGCTCCTGCGCCAACAGTTGCACCAATAGAGTCAGCAATAAAGCCCACTGGAAGCCCAAAAAGATAACCACCACCAAGCTGAAAATGGAGTATCAAGTAAAGTGAGTGACTCAACAAATTTATTTTGAAGTTTGCTTTCCATGTTTTCTTCTTCTCAACCAGGTATTGTAATGGAGATGGAAAATAAAAGCATTAAACGGAATAGTGGGGATAAAATAAAAATTACATACCAAAAAGTCATAATCATGTAGAAAATCACAAAATACTTAAATAAGAAATGACAAATGCAAGTCCTAACCATTGTGAAAATATTCTATTGACTACCTTTTTTTTCTCACTATTGACGCATGCTTCCTATAAAATATTCTATAGAACAACAGTAAGGCCTGCAATTTTATATGGAGCATAATGTTGGCCAACACATAAGCAACATGAGTATAAAATGAGAGTAACAAAAATGAGGATGTTAAGATGGATGTGTGGTTATACGAGAATGGATAAGATAAAGAATGAAGATATTCGACGAAAGGTAGGAGTAGTACCGGTGACTGAAAAGATGAGGGAACATAGATTGAGGTGGTTTAGGGACGTAATGAGACAACCCCTGGATGCTCCCGTAAGAGCAAAAGTTTGTTACCAAGAGCTCGACATAATGAGAGGTAGAGGTAGACCAAAGCTTAACTGGAGAAAAGTAGTTAAACAAGACTTAATGGAGTGGGATATAGATTGGCAGACGGTGTGTTTTAGGATGGAATGGAGAAAAGCTATATGCAGAGTGGAGAGTTAGACCCATTGTTATCCCTATGTTCCAAATGGTTCCTTTTTAGTCTTTCTCCTCTTCATCCCCCCTTTCTTTTCCCTTCTTTTCTTTTATCTTATTTCCCCTTCCCCATCTTTTTTTGTTTTTGTTTTTTCCGTATCTATCATTGGGTTCATCTACCACCGCAATTAGCTTGGGTTAAAGGTGCTGTTGATATTGATGTTAATTGACGCATGCTTCCTTAATCCTGAGTTACCTATCATTCAACCTTTTAATCTGAATAACATATTTAATTTCAACCACTAGAGCTAAAAGAAAATGAGAACCTTTATGTACAAAAAGGAAAAAAAATGATAACATCTCTAGAATTTATACAGGTAACATTAGGCGTGGCAATTTTTCCCTGCATTCAGGGATCTCCAAGGGGACTTTCCCATTCAGGGTGTCAAGTTCAGGGATTTTCTTCCCTATGGGGAAGGGAGGGACTGGGAAAGAATGCACCCCCCCCCCCCCAAAAAAAAAAAAAATGGCAGATTCAGGGATGAAGATGGGGATCAGGCTCGCCGCCCCACAGGGTCCCCATTTTGTGAAATTACTTGCCTTGTTAAATAATATATTAATTTAAAATAAACAAAAAACTAAGAAAATCTTAATTCCTAACCCTAACTCTCGATTTCAAACCCACTACACAATCTCTCCACAGCAACCTGCAGCCTCGAGCACCCACCCCCAAACTCCTCTTCTATTCTTCAAACCCTTAATTGATTCTCCCTTCATATCACTCTCTTCTTCGAGCTGCTAGCCTCCATTGATGCTCAACCAGCACCACAGATCTGTATTCATTCTCCCTTCTCCAGATCACTCTCGTTCAAGTAGTGCAGCACTGTCTGCCATTGCAGTACTATTCCGGCCATCCAGCTGTTCACCACTCCAGCCTTCCAGCCGTTCACCACTCCAGCCTTCCAGCCGAATCAGAGCACCTCTCCTCCATTCCCTCACCATTCCTCCATTTCATCTCTGTTCTTACTGCAGCAAGCAATTTTTGGAACAGATAAAGCATATTTAGCATTTGGTGCCAAATTTACATTAAGCTCAACAGGGTAGGAACCAAACATTACTGGAACAGGACTTTTTGTTTGAATCAATTGAAAATTCAGAATTGTCTTTGGTGCATTTTGGGACAGATAAACTTTATACTCTGCCTCTGGTCTGTGCTTATCGCTTTTTCTACTCTCTTTTTTGACAATTTCAGGGTTCCGCTTGGAGTTGGGGAACAATGGGGGGGAAATGGGGTGCCAAGACATAAAGCGGGGAGGTACTCCCCACTCCCACTCTTGCTCCCACCCCGTGCAGGTGTCATCCATAGGTAAAATGATGAGCCACGACAAATTCCATTTACAAATGCATAAAGGTTATAATCAAAAATACCTAACAATTCTAAGCAACAATGCAGACAGATATATTGCTCGTAATAGAGAATATTATTCTACAAGAAATTAAATAAGTTTTGCCAGAAATGCCAGGGTAGCAATGGTTCTTACAGTAAGTACTGAAGCTGGAACTGCCAAGACAGTCAAAGGAATGTAAGCAACCGCCCTGAAAATCACCAAACAAATAACACACAAATTATGCCAACTTGTATATGTACAATTATTAATTTCCACAGCACCATAACTAAGACCAATATGTTACACCTCCACTACCCTTAGCATGCTTCTTCGAGAAGAAAATCAATAAATGCATTTCCAAATTTCGTATAATACTATCAAGTATCAGCATCCTTACTTACAATCATAGGACTGCTCAACATTCATACAAGTCAATAACAATACTTCAAGCATACAGCAAATTTAAGGGAAATGGATCCTCTCATATGTAATTTTACATGATCAGGTCAACTGAAAGGTTCTTAACCGTTGATTATCTTTTTCCCACCCTGCATTCCAATATTTTTTCTCTTTCATCTCTTATCACTGTTGATTTGTCTATCAATGGTTAAGAACCTTACACATGACATGGTCATGTGAAATTACACATGAGAGGATCCACTACCAAATTTCAGACCTTCATTAGTAGTCCAAACGGTAATGAAGTCCTGCTAAGATGCATATGAACCTATTTTAAAAGAACCAGCTTTCAACATAGGCATGGGTGAAAAGAATAGCTCCCAAACAAACTAAAGATAAGATTGTTACACTTATCAATAAAAATAAGAAAAAACATAAAAACAAAAGAGTCATACTTCACCTAGTTAGCTTAACCATATCAAATGGCATGGTTAGTTAGAACTGCCAAAAAGACAAAATGATATTAGACCTATGGTGATCTTTCTGTCAGCCAGGACACAGTATCAGAGATCTAGCTACAAATGTTTTGACTATGCTAAAAAGCTACTTCTCACCAAGATATTTCCTTTTCACAAATGACTCTATCAATTGCAATTAACACCACACAAATTAAGAAGTCTCACAATTTTGAGACTATAAAAAAACCAATAAGATGGTTACTAGACAGAAATTTTAGGGATAAAAAATTAAAAGTGACTTACAGAACAAGTGGACCCCAAGGCCCAAGATCATGCTCAACCCATAATAAGAAATCCTTCATCATCTGAGGAGCAAGAAATGTGAAGAGATTCAAAATCTAACTGTAAACAGAATGTTTAAGCAAAAGCAAAGGCGAAGCATAAAGGAGGAAGAAGAGATTCCCATCCGAAAAACTAGCTCACGAGACAGCTGACACTGTATTAGCATGCAGATTTGAAGCCAACTACGAACAAATACTAATTTTTCTAATTATCACTCCTTCATCACTAGACTAAAGCACCATAAATCTAAAACATTGCGCAAATGCTACTTATATTACGCTAAATCAAATAGCCAAAGATAAAATCGCTCGATCAAGAAGCGTATCCAGACGATCAAACAATTGAGCAATAGAGCATCCACCCCATTTAAAAAAAAAAAGTCCCATCTCAAAATGGAAGGGACCCAGAAGCGAAATTGGAGGTAAGGAGAAAAGGGTGTGAGAAAAAAGAAACCTTTTCGACAGGGAGAGTGAAACAAGCGATAATGACAGCGGCGAGGAGAAGGAGGAAAATGGTGATCCTAAGGGCAGAGGCCCAGGAGAAAGCCATGGTTAATCTGCGACGCCAAGGCCTGCACTCCTCGTCGTCGTCGTTCAAATCAGGTGAAGGTTGCTTCGACGAAGATCGAGCCCTCAATCCCACAAGATTTGCCAGATTTATTTTCTTTCCTTTTCTCTGCAACCAAAATGGCACCGACCTTTTAGGCCGTCAATCAGATTGACCTTGTTTTGTTTCAGAGAGAGAGAGAAGAGAATAAAGAAGATGATCAGAAAGATGACAAGTTTTTTTGATACTGGTTGGTAATTTTGCCTCACGCGTTGGTTCTACTTCTTCTACGTGTGATCTTTTCACCGTAACCGACATCTTTAGGATATATGGAGGTTCAAGGCTTTGAGCAACTTAAAAGCAACAAGCGGATATTTTGGTTGGGCTCACCTAGTTCAATAATATGAGTAATTAATACCAAAAAAAAAAAACTGTGAATACATTTTTATTTTAATGAGGTTCATAGTAAGTGTGAGATTAATCCGTTTCATGCTAAATTCAATCTTTCTACTTCTTGAGCCTTAAATGGTAAAGTTATATATATAAGTAGTGCATTACCCGTGCGATGCACAGAGGAAAAAGATAAAAAATATTTGTCTGTCATTAGTTAATTGCTAAAAGAAAGAATCGTGTTAGTATTTTGTGTTATCTTAAGAGGTGAAAAAGCTACCTCGCATAGAACTTTGTAAGTATCTACCACAAACAAAACTCTGCAACTAAGAAACATTAATTATTATGCAAAAAAAAAAATAGTTATGTACTCTGTAATTGATTATTTTCGTATGCAGCAAAAGTGATGAGATACAGATTGTCCTACCAAAGAGAAATGATTAAAAAAAGAGGAAAATTTCTTGCGCTCAATACTATCCAGAACAATTATTACCAATCGTGGATGTGTTCAATCAACAATAAGATATGTTCATATACAATAATGTATACAGAAGCAACAGTGATGAGATGCATATTGTCTTACCAAATAGAAATGATCAAAAAATGAGCCAAAGTTCTTGTGTCCAATACTATCCAGCACAATAAACAACACCCTATAAAGGCAAAAGAAAAAAAACATGAAAAAAATATGCTGAAAAAAAAAAACAACTACGAAAAATATAGAAAATAAACCATCTCTTCTATATTAGTCTTCAATACATTTCATTGATTCAACGATACTACAAAATAAAATAAATTAAGATACATGAAGGCAAAAATTAAATTTTCTGCTTAACATGAAGGAAATAATCAGATTAAATAAATACGTAAATCAGAAAATATATCAACATCCTTGTATAATAATAAAAAAACTGTATCAATTTTTTTTTTGAATTGATAGTCAATCAATAGTAATCATTGGAGAGATAATTTAAGCGCATATCAAGTATATGCTTTACTACAATTCTGCAGAACCAAAACAACTAAATTGATCTCTGAAATACTTCCTTGTAGATAATGTTAAATGTGCTATTTGTAACATTCTCATCATCATCAAGTATTAAAATTCTCAATCCCTATTTGCTCTTTACCCTTGATAGTGCAACATATAATTTCTTATGAGAGAAAATGAGATAAACACCAACATGAGAAAGTGATTGTCCTTGACTTTTATTGATAGTCATTGCAAATGAAACGGCTAGAAAAAATTGTCTTCTTTGGAAATTTACAGGGAACGCATGACTTGATGGGCTCATTGTCATTCTAGGAATTAGGACTTTTGTCCCATGTTGCTTCCTGTAAGAACAATTGCCTCAATAACTCCGTTGCCTGATCTTGAAATAAGCAATCTTGTGTCCTTGCATAAACCTCTTGATTGATCAATATTTCTCAACAACATAATAGGCACAATAACCTTCAGAGTTTATTTATGGATAGGAATTCCTGAACATGAGTTTATATTATATCTAGTTATGTTAATTTACATGACCTTAGCCACACAAAGATGGGTTTGTTAAACAGTAAATATAAAGAAAGAAAAAATGTGTTGGTGGGCGAAGTGGGCCGGCCCTCCGGGCCGAGCCCATTTGGCCACCTTTAACTGTCAATATTTTATATTAGCATGTAATAGGTTTTTATATTTATTCACACAAAAAAGTTCTTATAATTCCATGTAGATTAATATATACATCTATAGTTGCCCCTAAATTGACTTTATAGGGAGTGTGTATTTGTGAAATATATATTAGATAAAAAATTGACAAATATATGAGTTATTACGTTTAATATTCTAACAAACACTTCATAGTTGAAGTTGAATGTGAAAATATCAAAAGACCGTTTATTAGTTTAATTGCATAAGTATAAATAACTACTCACACCAACAAACACACACATATTTAATGCATCATATATGATGAGGGATACATAAGAAAATTAAGAAAAAAAAATGTTGGATTGTAGGTTAAATACTTAGTAGTTGCATTATTGATTTTTTTCTTCTCCAAAGCCATTAATTAACATAAGCTTTTCGTACTTCCCCCATGCAGCTTTTGTTTTGCAGAGATTTCTTTAGGAAATGGTTAAAACTTAAAACAAATTTGTATTTACTTTAAAAAAGAGAGAGAACATTATGCGTTTTTTCAGTTATCACTCAAAACAACATTTTGTATGTACTAAATCAAAACAAAAAAGCAACGTTATTTTCATTATTTATATACAAATATATATAGGTAAAATGATGTAACACATTTTTAATTAATTATTTGTAAAGTATATACCGAGTGAATTTCTGAAATAAGCAATTTTCTTTATATACATCAGTTACCAATATTATATTACATTTGGCTATGTTAATGTACATGATTTATGACAACAGTAATAAATAGACATAAAAATCTATATTTATAAATTTGCTTATCGTTTCCAATGCTGCAATTTGGAGGCCTATATTAATAAACAAAGTCCTTTAACTTACTATTACTTGTGTGCAATAATTATATATGTTTATTAAGTTCTCGTGACTATTAAGTACTTCTATACCAATTAATTATAACAATTATAATAATTACTGTTTTGTTTATATCAAGTCCACAACACACATGTAGCTATCAATTATTCAACTGCTTTTACTCCCCTCTCGCACAATAAATTATTATCTTTTAGGAATTCAAAAAGACATCCCATGTAAAAAAAATTTAGGTTAACATGAATTTAGGACAACAACAAAAAGTTGGATGAATCATTCACATTGCTGACTTGTGCCTCTTGAAACGTAAGGTATAAAAAAGGCCTTCATTAATTAAAAAAAACGAGAGACGCCAAACAGGCTCTTAGTAGGTCAACTAAAAGTAATTAATGTTAATTGGAAAGCATACAGAAGAGAAAAATTATCTTGAGAAATCGGCGATAACTTTTACGTAGATTGAAAATATATTTTAGAAAGGTACAAATTTTGAACAAACATAGAAATTTGAAGAAATTAACTTACCTTATAGTAAATTAAAATTATGCTTACACTATTATATCTTATTAAATAATTTGATTTCAGAGAATTGAAATTTTTTAACATACAAAATTATCATATAAATATTATATTATATTATTGGCATTTTTTTATAATTTGTACGGCTAGAGACAGCCCCACATATTATTGACATTTTATTAATATTTAACGTGACATGCCTTTAAAAAATATGAAAATAATATTACTGACATACCTTTAACGCGACACACAAACATTAAATGCTCAACTTTTTTTCCTCCCATCGATTTCAAAATACAAATTGTAAAAGTTTGAATTTTAATTCTCAAATGTACATATGTTTTTGTAATTTTAAATATTTTTCGTTTAATACATAATTTTATTTTAAACTTAAATTTATAATATTTTTTTTTTCACAATGCAAAAACATACTAACGGAGAGTGTTTTCCCGGGAGAACATAGTTGAGGTTGTAAGAGTTGTAAACCAAAAAATTTGTAAACGTAACCCTCCTCTTATCCTTATGCAATATTTCTTTGCAAAATGAATTTTAAGGTCCTTGTCAACCATTGGAATTAACCTCTTATTTGAACTCTGACATTTGTCCTTATCAAAAATTCAGAATGCTTTTGTGAAAGGTCAAATAATCAAGGGTAAAGAGCATATCTTTGGAGGCAAGTTTTTTTGTTTCGATTTTCTCTTAATTAATAAATATGATCTCATAAATTACAATTGTTAGATTGACGGAAATCAACGGTTAAGATTTGGTAGTAACAAGTAGTAAGAAAATTAGGTAGTAAGTATAACTTTCCCTATATATATATATATGGGGTTTGATTTTCTCATGTTGCATGAGAATTCAATTCTCATGTTGTGACTCAACTAGTGGTGGGTCCCACATTTATTAAAAAATGAAAAAAAAAAGCTTTGCACGTAAATCGAAAGGTCACAAACATGAGAACTGAATTCACATGCAACATGAGAAAATGTTTTTCATATATATATATATATATATATATATATATATATATATAGGAAAAACATTTCTCAAGCTGCTTTAGATTAGTTTATCTCCGGCTATCCCAAAACTACGTCGTTTTGATTATTTATTTCCTTATATTTATTGATTCACCTTTGAATAGTTATGATTCCATTTTTCTCTCTCTATCTTTATCACCATTGATCCATATTTGTACGAATACGATTATGATAAAGTTATCTCCGACAGCTTGAGAAATGATAAGCTCATAAATATAAATGTATGAAAAAATATGTGTCCTTTTTAAAGAATATAATTATGTGTTATTTTAGATCGTAACAATTAATTTTGAACAATCAATGATTATAATTTATTAGGTCAAATTTATTAGTTAATTAATAATTCATGCCCCCCTCTTTTTCGCACTAATTCGACTAAGTGTGAATAGTATAGCCAGGGGTGTAAGAAGACTGCTGCAACTTTGAGAATGGCAATCTGCAGATGAATAATTATTAACCAATCAAGAGATACATAAATATTTAAGTAGAGAGAAAAAAATTGTTTTATAACGGTAACTAGAAAATATTTCCATTTATCATTTTTTGTTGTTTGGTGCCAATTGCCATTATTACTTGTAAAGAATTGTCCACTCTCATTGCCGGACGTGTCCACCAAGAATCTAATCAAACCGGAGAAGAATTCTTACCAGAAAGTGGAAACGGTTCACAGCCAAACAAGCTATGGAAGTTTGAATTTGAAGTTTCACTTTTGTTATCAATTCTCAATCCCATCATTTTGTGTTGGTTGTTTAAACAAATTAGAAATTGATGGAAAGCTCAGCTAGGTTCTATTTTAACATAATTTCCTGTCAACAAAAAAAGGTGCAAAAGCTATCTTATTCA
Organism: Gastrolobium villosum; assembly: GCA_032173675.1. NCBI lineage: Eukaryota > Viridiplantae > Streptophyta > Magnoliopsida > Fabales > Fabaceae > Gastrolobium > Gastrolobium villosum. The sequence goes on from JAVKPL010002440.1 coordinate 107,801, forward strand.
ACCTAAGTAACTAACCTTAAGCCTTAATACATATTGCTTATCCATTGCTTATTTAGCCCGCAAGTACTTAACCAAGAACAGATATGCAAACAAAACATATCCTATAAAACTCTGATATTGATCATCATAGAATAATGTGTTTTGAGGAATATAAATCATCTGCTAATCTACAAGCGGAACTCTTGTATACATAACTCGTGCTTACTAATCTATGAACAAGAAAGAATAATAAAACTTATTGAAAAAGAGTCCCAACATGGTGGAGGCTAACTCAATAGTCTTTATCCAAGCACATGCTATGGTATGCATTATTCTATAGGGTATGCCTACACTTCCATCAAGTGCCACTTTGGAGGCAATTTTTTTGTTCCGATCTTCTCTTCTCTTCTCTTCTAACTGATGCTCCCTGGCTATCTTGCACATATTGCATTGAGAAGAACATGAGCTAACATGAGATCCACAAAATACTGATGACCAATTTGGCCATCTCGCCACTTCATCTTTGCAGGAGCCTTTCCATAGTGAACTCCATCATTACATCGGTTATCAAAATGCCATGGAAATGTCATATCAAAGTCATCAATCACGCCAGTTACAATGCCAGCTTTCTTCAATTTCTCTATGAACACTCCATTGAACACCTCCATTTTGTTAGGATTAAATGCTAGAGACCTTGCATATCCACCAGTTGCAATTGTGGTTCGGTAAAAGACTCTTGGCCATGCTAAGCCCCTTTGTCTCACTGTCATCTTAACACCTGCCCAGAATGAAGCTGCATAGTCTGCTCCAACAGAAAATGCTCTTATGTTACGGCAGCGAACACCATCGTGCAAGCCGGAGTTCATGATCACAGTGTCTGGGATTGTGCCTTCTGAGAAGTATTTCTTTAACAGATTTTGAAACCCTTCATCTCTCAGAGAATCCAATCCTAGATAGTTTTTTGTTTCATTCCAATGCCCATTGAAAATACTTGTAATCCTAACTGTTTGAGAAGGGTCTTTAGGATTAGAAAAGTTCATATCAAATCTTCTGGGAACAGAATGTATTTCAGGCAAATCTAAAATAAAATTGAGTATATTACGTATTGTGTCAACATGATTTGAATCACCCCAGAAGAAAATCCACCGATTCTTCAAGCACTTCCAAGCAGACTCAGCTGAATACATCTTGAATGAGCAGTGAGTTGAGTACACCCAACCATTACTCTCTAGAATTCCCAAGGAACCATCACACCATGGAGCTTTACAAGGAAAATCTGGTGCTAAGCATCTGTACCTACCATCATTACCTATTTGACAATCATCATTCTTGCCATGCCTTGTCCACCTTCCACACCACACATCCTTGCCAAAATCAGAAGCTTTGCAAGTCTGCAGTTCTGGTAACTGTGCACTGCTTTTGTAGAATCTGATTGCAATATTGCAAAGGACTCGATCATAGACAAATCGCCAAGGAGTGAATTTCAGACCTTCAAAGTGTCTATAAAGAAGAATTATAGTGAGATTGTAAACCCCATCAAAATCTGGATGAACTTGAAGCGAAATGGAGTAAGAACCATTACTGAAATCTTTCACCAAAGGCCTAGATTTCCATGATTCCCCTGAAAGATCAGTCTCAAAGTAATCCCCACCTAAACAGCGAGGTTTCCCTGAATCATCCAATGCTTGAAAATCAAATTCATGAACATCCCCAGCTGATAGCTCAATCACTTTCCCACCATCCAACCCAGGAATTGAAATTCCCACCGTCTTAGAATCTTTACAAGGAACTCCTCCAGGAGCTAACCACCGAGCTAGAAGATTTGAAGTAAAGCTGGGCTCTAACTCACTCGAAAGCCAAGTTGAATGCCCCTGAAGTTCAGGCTTTATTGGGGTTTTGTCAAGCTTTTCAGATACCCTACTAGAGTTCTTAGCAGAAACTGCTTCACTGTACACAGACAGTGTGATGTTCATAGGATAGTTGGAATCTAAGTGGGTGGCATTGGTTTGGTTTTGATTCAAACTAACAGGACTATATGGGGAGATAAAAGTGAAATTTTGATGGTAATGAGTAAAATTAGGAGAATGAGACCTTAGAGAAAAATAATCTTGACGATACCTCCAAGCTTCAATGATGTTCCTAACAGTGCAGCCATCAACACTCCAAACCACAACCATGCCAACAAAAACAAAAGCCGTGAGCAACCCAAAACGCCAATTAAGTGTTGGACTTGACCAAAAGGCCCTATGGTTCTCTACCTTTACTGGCATCAGAAACTTCCAAGATCACCACCACAGAACAGTAACAAAAACAAAACAAAAAAACAAATCCAAGCCACAATATCAACACAAAAATGCCAAAACCAAATCCACTTTATCCCAACACCCAACACAACAAAGTTGTTATCTTTAACGACAACACTCCGAAAGACTCTCTTCAAAGCACGAGAATGTGAATTTCCTCGATAAAGTATTAAAAATACGTGAAAAGAAAAAAGTGGGGTTACTCACAAGTTGGGTTTTAGAGTCAGGTGACACATTTCAGAGATAATTGAGAGGTGAAACAGAAGTTGCAGAAGCCACTACGCAGCTATGTCTGAGTCATAGAAAGTATCAGAACAGAGAGGAAGGGATGTTTTGTATTTAAGAGTTCGAGAAATTTCAATGATTGAAATTGAAAACGAAAATTACCAAAGATTTTTTCTAAATTTTGATTTGGTTACAGCTGTGACTAATGCGCTTTGGCTTTATCCTCTCCTTTTCTTCTTTAAACTTCCACCGAGTATCGACCAACCACTATAGTTATGAAGTTTGTTATATTTTTGTTTGTTATTGAATATTTTCATATCTTAACAACTTAGTCAAGATCCTTAAAGGATAATTATCTAACCATCTTAATAGTAAGATTGTTACATTATTAAGGATAGAGTCTCTATATCAACAAAAAAAAGTTGAATCATATTATAGTTAGGAGATCTATACAAACCCAAGATTTAACCCTTATAAATAAGAGGTTAAAGATCCCACGTACAGAGGCTGAAACCCTCTCCCTTAGCTTGTAACTGTGCACACATCACATCCCTTGACCATGTGTTATATTATAGTGCACAGTGATCCACTTATCTTTAGGATACATATCCTATAGGTACCTGAGAGAGCAAACATATCCAATATTAAATTACCAATATCCGATTGGACATTTACGATCTATCGATAGTAACATTTTCTTTCTTTTCTTGACTGGGAGAAATCTTTTTTATTTAGAAATCATAATTTTTAGGATTATGATGAAAAAATAAGTTTTTTTCAAAAATGTTATTAAAAGTTATTTGATAGGCCAAAATATTTATGAAAATATTGGATTAATTTTCTTGATGTTATTTTTGGTTATGTTCAATTTTTTCTTATTATGGGAACCCTAGAATACCATCATTGAGGGGTATTCTTGGATGGTATATTTAGAAAAATTTACACACAAAATAAAATCACGAGAAAATCAAATTCTTGACAAAAAATTTAGAAATCTCGTACCAAACATGAACAAATAAGATTACCATCCTCACTTTCTCGAAAATCCTAAAAAAAATCTTCTACGAAATGCCTCTTATTGACCATGTTCAATTTATGAATATTCATATTATAATAAGGGGAATGATATTGTAACAACCAATTAGTGTTATTGTCAATGTTATTACCTATCAATTTCACCATTTGATCGATTATACTGATCGAACAGTTATATTTATTTTCATCTTTGTATGGTTATAATTCCCCATATTTAATACTTTATATTTATTTCCACTTTTGTATGATTATGATTTCTCATATTTAATGATAATCATACAAAAGTGAAAATAAATATAAAGTATTAAATATGGAGAATGATAACCATATAAAAAAAGAAATAAATATAACTGTTGGATCAACATAATCGATCTAATGGTAAAATTGATTGGTAATTAATTGATTGTTACAATATCATATCCCTTGTAATAAAGCCAGCTTTAAAAAAAAATTGTATTTACAATGAATTAAATCCTAGACAAAATATATTTCACTTGAACCAACAATTTAATAATTTGTTGTGGTCTTATACACCCATGAAGTTGGATTTAACGGAATTCACCACTATGCAAACATTGGAAGGTCATCAGCAGCGTTAAGAAAATCGGATCGATCCGGCCGGGTTAATTTGGGAGTAAATCGATCATATAATCGGTCCGGTTAAAGCAATGGACCGGCCATGCATCAGAACCGGTGTGACCCGGTTCGACCCGGCCGATTTTCATCAAAATCGGTGACTCGGTCCGGTCCCAAAAAAAATCCAAATTATATTTTTCAAAAAAAAAAAGAATCGTAATGAACATAATTGAATATTCTTTTACTTATTGACTTACATAAATTATGTATCTACAACACTAATTTTATCTCAATTATGCACAAAGCACAAAATTTGATTTGATTTATAGTTAAAAATGTTGTTTTCTGACCTAAAGCCCCATATCACGATCATTATTTTTTTTTTTGATTTTTTATTAGATAATAATATGTGGTTTATTATTTTAGAGAAGTTTATAGTTACAACTTTTTTTTACAACCTCTTACAATCATACTTTAATACCGTTGATTTCCGTCAATCAACGGATATCATTTATTGTGAATTAATAATTAATTAATAAGTTTAATTTGAAAAAATGATAACCGTTGATTGGCGGAAATCAACGGTGATAAGATATGGTTGCAAGATGTTGTAAAAAAAAAGTTGTAACTATAACCTTTCTTATTATTTTATATATTAAAATATTTGAAATTTTTATCATTTTTTTAGATATTTGAGTATATTTATAATTTTTTAATATAAATTATAAAACGGGTCATGCGGTTAAACCAGTGACCCACCGATTGAACCAGTGACCCAGTACCTCGACCGGGTCAATAACCGAACCAGTTTTAATAATATTGGTTATAAAAGTTATCATTACTTTTTTTTTTTTTGGGTAAATAAGATATCATTTATCCTTTACTAAAATTAGCAAAGAACATTTTAATCTGAAATTATTGCATCAAGACATTGAATGGAATGCTGTGCTACTAATTCGCAATCTAAAATAGTAATGATGTTATATATATATATATAAAAAAATAGTAATAAAATTTTCACCAAAAAAAAATAGTAATAAAATTAATTACAAATATATTTTAAAATGGGAGAGTTCTTTTGACTCAAGAATAAGTCTTTTAAGTTTTATTCCACATCTTAGCCGTTGATGAACGAAAATCATCGGTTGTTATTTGTTAGGTAATTAATAATTAATTAATTAATATGACTTTCTAAACTATAACCATTAGATGAACAGAAATCAATGATTGAGATGAAGAGTAAGACTTATAAATCTTATTCTGAAGTCATATGATCTCTCTTCATTTTAAAATTTGGAATTAGTTTGGAGCTCATAATTTATAATTTGTAAATAAAGGTAAGTACTTTTAATTGTGAATTAAAATAAAAAATTAAAAGAGGTATTTTTTTATTTTGGTTAAAAACAAAATAAATTGCAGTGTTGCCAATTATATCTTTGAAACCAGTGTCAAGAAACCCTAACTGACCTGGCCGGGTCGATCGGGAAACTGGTAAATCGGTCATATAACTGATCCGGTTGAAGTAACGAATCGACCATGCATCAAACCGGTGCGACCCGGCTCGGTAAAAAAAAATCCAATTTTTTTTTCAAAAAAAAGTCATAATTAACATATTTGAATATTTTTTTGCTTATTGACTTACATATATAAGTTATGTACCTCAACACTAATATTATTTCAATTATACACTATGCAGAAAATTCTGATTTGATTTATAGGTAGAGATTTCATTTTCTGAACCTAAAGCCCCGTATCACGATCATTATGTTTTTGTTTGATATTTTATTGGATAATAATATGTTACTTATTATTTTTTATATTAAAATATTTTAATTTTTTTTATTTTTTTAGATATTTAAGTATGTTTATAATTTTTTAATATAAATTATAAAATTGCATATAATTATTGGATCATGCGGTTGAATCAGTAATCCACTAATTAAACCAGTAACCCCACACCTCAACCGGATCAATGACCAAACCGGTTTTAATAATGTTGTTTGAAACTATATGGATATCGTTAAAGGGTTTTATGTATATTATGTTGTAGGAGAAATGATTGTGTAATATTATAGAGATTCATTTTGTTTGTCATATTTTTTTCTTCTTTTTTGTTTTAAAATATGTGGGTCCCACAAAATATTGTATGTGTAGAAAAATTTATTGTATTATATTAAAGGATAAAATGAACTCATCATTAAATGTCCACAAGGAAGAATCATCGCCGAGCTGCAGGATACAAATAAATATGACAGGATGTTTGCCAAAAAGATGCAGAAATGTTTCCGTATATACTCCTTTTAAATTAAAATAAATACCATTTTATAAATTTAAACTTATTTTAGATTATTTATTAGTTTTTAAAATTAAGAAAGCATTAGTTAACTTTTTAAATTTTATCTTTTTTTTTTTGGTAATCTTAAATTTTATCTTTATTTCTTAATATCATCACTACATGAAATGATAAAGTATTCATTGGACAAAAGGATGAAAAATTTAATTAAATGTAATTACATTTTCTTTAAAATGAGAGCATTGATAAATTTCAGCAGTTTTTGTTTAAAATTTTAAATAAAGCTTATTTTAAAACAAAATGAGTAATTTAAGATTTAATGTCACTTATGTTAAAGGAGATAATTTTAATCTCATATATGCACATAAAAATAGGTAGATTCTTTTTTTTCTTCACATGATCCCTACACGCTTTTATGTGTATGTAGACCATAATTATATCTTCCGTAACATGAGAAATATCAAGCTATTAATTTAATTATAAATTGTTATTAAAATTTAATAGTTATATTTAAATAATAGAGGGGTGTGGGAAGAGAGGCATGCCATTGACACCAAGGTTGAAAAAATGAATTTGATATATTTTGTTTTTTATTACATTTTTTAATATATACATTTATATATTATTATCAAAAATTAAAATTAAATTTGATCAAAAAACATCAAATATAAGTGATAATTAATTTATTGAAATAAAGTAAATAGAAATTAAAAAAAACATAAAAAGTATTCAAATATAAATTTATAATAAATTAATAATTTAGTATCATTAAATGTAACAAAAAATTAAAATTAACGAAATGTAATAATTTTTTAAATAAATTTAAATAATATAAAGTTTCATTGGATAAATTATTGTTATTATTATTATATATGAAATTTTAATGTAATTCAAATTGAATCAATTTTTTAATTTTAATTCAAAGATGATGTAATCTAACTATTTTTATTTTTAGAGTAAACATTTTTTGAATTTTAACAATATCTTGATTAAATCCTTATTATTTTTACAATAAAAAAAGAATTTTATGAAAAAATATTTTAGTCCTTCTGTCAATTATAATAAGTACGGCGGTCTTCATTTTAGGAACTAAGGAGGCGACTTTTTTATTGCTAAGAACAAAAAATGATTTTGTGGATATTTACAGGGACCTAAAAGGGTGTTGACTCTTATTTTTAACTATTTATTTGAATTTTAATATTTTGGCTTGATTATTATTTTGATTATAATTAATTTATTATTATTTTTATAATATTGAATCATTGGACGTCGTATAGGTAGGTATATGTGACACTGACATGGGCAGGTACTGGCAAAATAAATGAGTACGGCGGACCGCACCTGATTGGAACTTTAAGGAGGCGACAGCGTTCCTGATAAGACAGACCCACAGTGGCACAGTCCCACACAGTCACGCACAGTCCCACACAGTTGTCATTAGAAAATAACACCGTTATGTTTTAATTGATATTTTATACTTTTTTTTTTTTTCCATAAAATTAAGAGGAAGAGAAAGAAAATAATATTGTGAAGGAGAAAGAATGAAAAGTCTTAATAAATATACATCAAAATATAATCCTTTAAAATAATATATATTTTTTATATTATAAAATTATTTTATAAAATATAATTTTCAATTTAATGTTTAAATTATGCTTTGTCTTAATAAATACGTTACTCATCTTTAACAAATCCTCCGTTACCTCTTATATGTCGGCCAAGCACGACTCGTCGGAAGGAGAACATCTTCCATACTACTGTTGTAGGTAACTCTTCCATTGAGCAAGTGATATTTAGATGAAAAAAATATTTCTCTCTCCTATGTGTACAAATATCACAGTCTTCCATGAATTTCTATTGGCTGGTAGTACCAAACAAATGGTAGGACAGTAGTATATTAGATTTTTCCCGTCGGAAGCAGCCTATTCTAACTTTGACGTATGGTTTCATTTAACATTTGTTCGAAAAAAATATTTTCGTATATTTAATTTGAATTCATGTATGTATATCTCCTAAAGATTATTTTTTACAAAATTCTTAAAAAGTTTAATTACCGTAAACATTTCATGTGTTATATTAGTAATTATTCGATTTAGTAAAAATTCATCAATAACTACTTTCAAAAGTTTTTTATTATGAATAGTAAAACTTTTGATTTAATAAGTTGTAAGTCGTAAGTCGTAACAATATATTTATGTTTGAAATATGATTTAAAATTATACATATGCGTATATTACAAAATTTGATGATGAATAAATGAAGGGAAAAATGCTTGTCCTTTTAAATGACATAACTTATATCATTTCATTCTCACAAAGATGTGGGACCCACACCTTTATATTTTATTGTCCACTATCTCTCCTCCTTTATCTATCTCTTTCTTTCACTTAAAATAACACAATTTTACATCCTTTAAAATTATACACACTTTTCAAAACCATACTAACTCTAATCAAACTCTTATCACAATGGCATTAAGTTTGTGCCAGACATGTTCGATAGGTGCAATTCAAAATAATTAATCAAACTCAGTTCCAAATCTATATTAACTCTAATCAAATTCTTAACAATGGTATAAAGTTTGTGCTAGACATGGATGATAGGCCCTATTCAAAATAATTAGTCAAACTCAGTCCCTTGATTTGTTATTCATAGCCGTGAATCCGTGACAATGTAACTCCTTATGAGGAATGATGAATTATCAAATAATAATTCTCAACTATTTGGTTGTATATATTGAAAGTTGAAGCCTATCAATTTTTGCTTGATGAGGAAATTGCCGCGAATGAGGTGCACCTTCTTCAACACGACACGCATCACAACAGTGTACAAATAAAATGAAACCCATCGTTTCAACTTTCAACTAATAGCACTGCTGAAGTTGATTCCAATACCGAGACTAAGAAGGAAGGCCAGTCATTTTCGAGACTATGTGTTGCGCTAATTGGAATTGCGGGACCCATTAAAACATTACTCATTAGATGTTTATTGTTAGCATGTAATTTCTCTTATTTTATTTTGTGCTGAAAATACTGTGATGTTTAAACAATAAATAGTCTAAGGCTTTGTTTGGGAATTTGGAGGGGAAGGAAAGGAAGGGGATCCAAGGGGGAGGGAGGGAAAGGAAAGGAAGGAAATTGGAGGGTATTCCTTCCCCTTGTTTGGGAGTTCTCAAGGGAGGAAAGTGGAGGGTTAATGATATATTTTTACCATTATACCCATTTTTAAAATTAATATAATTATTATATTTTACAAACTAAATTAAATTTAAAATTTATAACAAAATTATTTATGTACTATTCACAATATTAAAAAAGATAATATTTCTTATGAAATTTCTACGCTGTAAGCTACGAAAATTGTCACAAATTTTTTTTCGTCAGAATACTCTTCGTCGAAAAGCGACGAAAATTTTTCTCCGATGAGAATTTTTATAAAAAAAAAATTTCTATCGAAATTTAGTTTCTGCAAAAGTTTTGACAAAAATGATTTCTTCCATGAAATGCTTTAAACGAAAAAAAATATTTTGTCAAAAATTTTGACGGAATGTTTTTTGTTCAAAATTTCGATGGAAATGTGTTCTGAAGAAAAATTTGTCGGAAATTGTTTTGTCAAATATTTTGAGGGAAAATTCGAAACTTTCGAAAAATTTAATTCTGTAAAGAATTTTGACAGAATATTTTTTTTGTCAAACATTTTAATCGAAATATTTTTCGTCAAATTTTTTTACTGAAACATTTTCTATTGAGATTTTTTGACATAAATGTGTTCCGTTGAAAATTTTGATGGAGATATTTTTTATCAAAAAATTTAACGAAAGTATTTTCTATCGAAAATTTTCGATGAAAATGTGTTTCCGTAAATATTCAACTGAAAGTTTTTGTCAAAAAGTTTGGCGAACATATTTCCGTCGAAAACTTTTGACGGAATGTAAGTTCTGTAAAGAATTTTGATGAAATTTTTTCCAGCAAGAATTTTCGATGGAAATGTGTTGCATTGAAAATTTTGATGGAAATATTTTTCGTCAAAAAAATCGATGAATATGTTTTTTTATGAAATATTTTTACAAAATTTAGATTCTGTAAAGAATTTTGTCAAAAAAAATTTGTCAAATTCTTTTGCAGAAATGTTTTTAGTCTCAAATTTTTGATGGAAATATTTTCCGTAAAAAATTTAGACGTAATTATTTTACGTCGAAACTTTTCGGTAGAGATGTGTTTCGTCATATTTTGGACGAAAATATTTTCGTTGAAAGTTTCAACGGAATTTAGATTCGTCAATAGTTTTGACTGAATTCTTTCCCGTAAAAAATTTAAGTCAGTGATTATGACAAAATCTTGTTTCGTCTTTAGTTTTGACGAGAATTTTTTGACGTATGTGATTTTCATCAAAAATTTCATCACTATTTTTTGACGAAATATTTTTTGTTGATAAATTTTGTTGGTATTTGAGACTTTTCTAATAATGTCACGTTTAACAATGATTCATATTTATGTAGTTTTTACATTTTAATGCTAAGGGTAGATAAGTAATTTTTAATATTTCCCTCATCAAACCTCCAAATTGGGGGAACTTTAATTTTAGGAAGAATGAGGGTTTTGGAGGGTTTAGTAAAAACCCCAGGTCGCTTCCTCTTCTAATAAACTCACAAACAATGGGATGGCTTACTCAAACCCTCCCTTTCCTTCCCCTCCTAAAACCAACTCCCAAACAAAGCCTAAAGGTAAGTGAATGAAGTATGCTGAATTAATAAAATTTCCTTCTCCCTTTTTCTCTCTCTCCTTCGAATTCTACTCACTCCTTCCGGTTCCCATATCTACCTTGCTTCATAACAAGTAACAACATTGAGAAATAGAGCTCCTCTCCTGCAGAACTTGTTAGTCACTAAATTTTTTGTAAAATGTTCATGTTATTTGTTTGAATTTTCTGATGAATCCTAGAGGTTATCAAAGTGAAAATATTTAGAGTTTTTAATGGTAATAAAGCACAAGCAAGTTTAACATGCAAATACAACTTTGAAGATGTTACAACAAGTCCCAAATGGTGAAAGAAGACTAAAGTAATATGCAAAATATAAGGAACAAATCAAAATGAAAAAGTCAATCATAAAGTCAAAGTTTTTCTATTACCAAAAAAAAAAAAATCAAAGTTTTCAAGACAAATTAGGGCTGGCAATATGGGCCAGCCCGCCTCGACCCGCCCCGGCCCGCCACTAGCCCGCCTAAAATGGGCTGGCCCGCCCCAGCCCGTTTTGACAAAATGGGTTGAATTGAGCAACCCGGCCCGTTTTATGAGTGGGTTGGCGGGCTACGGGCCAGCCCGCCTAAAAAATATATAAATCTAAAAAATATAAAAATAATATACAAAAAATTAAATTTTGCATAAAAACACATAATTTTTTTTGCATAAAAGCATATAAAAATTTGCATAAAATCCTAATGTGCTTATGAAACCAAGAAGATCAGTGTTTAATAATGTACATATAAATATGCATCTTTCAATCCAGAAATAATAATAAAAATTAAAATTATATCAAGGTAAAACAGAATAACAAAGTGTTGTATGAGCAGTCCACAACAATTCGAAAAAGCCACTTACATGCAGAGAAATCTAGGGCACGAAGTTACATAACAATTGGATAACCTAAAAAAAAAAGGTTTGGCGGGCTAGCCCGCACCGTGGCGGGCCGAGCCCGGCGGGCTGGCGGGTTTGGCGGGGCGGGCTTGGCGGGCTGATGGGCTGAAAAACTCAACCCAGCCCGCCCTGTTTGGTGGGCGGGGCGGGCCAGCCCGACGGGCTCAGCCCATTTTGCCAGCCCTAAGACAAATAAAGGCACTTAAATACTCAAAGCATGAAAAGGAAAGAGCTTCGTTTTTTTTGGATGTTAAGCTTCTTTTGTGTGTGTTTATATATATATATATATATATATATATATATATATATATATATATATATATATATATATATATATATATGGCAGGATCCTTTGACACTGGTGTCAAATTTTGAAATTTGACACCAAATTCCAACCATTGATTTCCGCCAATCAATGGTAACCGTTGATTGGCGGAAATCAATGGTTAGGATTTGGTGTCAAATTTCCTTCCGACACCGGTGTCAATGATTCTATCCATATATATATATATATATATATATATATATAGGGTAGGATACTTTGACACCGGTGTCAAATTTGAAATTTGACACCTTCATTGAGAGCCGTTAGATCAAAAAAGATCAACGACTCTGATTTGCAAGCATCTGACACCGCTGATCTTTTTTGATCTAACGGCTCTTACATCACATGAGGTGTCAAATATATATATATATATATATATATATATAGTAGAAATAGTATAGACATAGTCCCACATCATATATTTCAAGTTGTATATACTCATAATTTCTATATATAAAATAACCTCCATTTTTCTATTAGCCTATTACACACACGGATTTATTTCAATGTTCCTTTCATCTCTTGTTACTTTACATGTTATCTAGAGCCTAATGAGAAGAACCTTAATTCGCTTATTCTCTCCGGTGAACCCACTCTTCATTGCCTTTTCAATGTTTTTTGGGATACTATCTCTTTGTCAGTTTCCGGACGTCTCTTTTGTTCTTGGGTCGTCTCAGCGTTGTTGTCGACCCTTTTCTCATCGCGAACCACTGTCGGAAACCTGTTGATCGTCGTTGATCATAATCATTTAGTGAATTTTTCTGGTGAGCCATCTACCATTGTGCTCGTCTCAGCAACGCGGTTCTCTCTGTCCAGGTCACGTCCTCGTCTAATCAGCCACGCGCACGTGGAAGTTCCGCAGCTCCTTTCAGTTGGCCGACGCGTGGACGCCTTTTTTCGATAGTGACCGATTGGGTTTTTCTCCCCTCTCCAAGACGATTCTTGATTTGGTCTTGTTTTGGAGTTTCGACCTCGTTATTAGTGACGCAGAGATCCCACTCTTTTCGGTTAGTTTTGTTTGGTTTCTTTTTTTTGGGGATTATGGATTCTACTCTTATCTCTTCTGTTTCTGAGTCTCCGACTGGTGTTGGACGTAAACCCTCCAAGGATCGGTTACTTTGTACTCATTGTCATCAAACCAATAATCCTATTGATCGCTATTGGAAGCTCCACGGCAAGTCACCTCAGCCTCCTCGGATTGTTCATGTTGCTCAGGCTCCTTTTATTGCTTTTGATCCAGGGTTGCCTTCTGCACCACAACCTCATGCATCTCTTCTTAATGAATTTGTGACTTGGTGATCTGAGAAGCAAATATTTGGTTCTACTGCCTTCATTGTTCCATCTGGTAATTCTTTTGCCGGGATCTCTCAGTTGTAATATATAGGCCCTTGGACTCTTGATTATGGGGCTTCTGATCACATTTTTGATAATAAGTCTTTATTCATCTATCTTTGTACTATTGGTTCATTTCCTACAATTACTATGGCCAATGGGTCTTTGGTCCAATCCCGTGGGATTGACAAAGTTCTTCTCTCCCCCCAATTTATCTCTGGATCATGCTCTCTATGTGCCCAATTCACCTTTTAACTTACTTTCCATTAGTCATTTAACCAAATCCCTTGATTGTGTTATTTCGTTTGCAAAAAATTATTTCATTTTGCAGGATCGAAGTTTGAGGAAGTGATTGCCAGAGGATGTGAGTCTTATGGTCTCTATCAATTTTCCCTATTTCTTCAACTTGCTCTACTATGAACTCTCCCCTTAATATTCATGCTCGTTTGGGTCATCCAAGTCTTGCCAAGCTTTAGAAGATGGTACTTCATTTGTCGTCTCTTTTTAGTCTATATTGTGAGTCATGTCAGTTTAGGAAGCATACTCGTAGTATGTTCCCAAGTTGTCTTAGTCATCGAGCTTTGTCTTTTTTTCTCTTTGGTTCATTCTGATATTTGGGGCCGAGTCGTCATACTTCTTCTTTCGGGTTTAAGTATTTTGTTACATTTATTGATAATTGTTCCGGATGTACTTGGTTGTTCTTAATGAAAAATTATTTTGAGTTATTCTTTATTTCTCAGTTATTCTATAATGAACTCAAACTCAGTTTGGTATTCCTATTGGTACTTTCAAGTGCTGAAGTAGACTACCGCTCCATGGTTGCTACTACTTGCGAACTCATTTGGCTTAAGCATCTTTTTAATTAGAGAGCTCAAGTTTGGGGACATTGGACCAGCAACTTTCATTTGTGATAACCAAACAACCCTACACATTTCTTCCAATCCATTGTTTCATGAAAAAATCAAGCATATCAAGATAAATTATCACTTTGTTTAAGAAAAGGTCATTGCCAGTGAAATTAAGACCAATTTTGTACCATCTAATAATCAATTAACATATATTTTCGAAGTCTTTGAGGGATCCTATAATAGAGTATATATGTAACAAGCTTGGTGCTTATGATTTATACGCTCCAGCTCGAGGGGGAGTGTTATGTGTATGTGTGTGTGTGTGTGTGTATATATATATATATATATATATATATATATATAGTAGAATCATTATTGGATTCAATTAGTAGCTTAATTTTTTTGAGCGTTAAAATGTCAAAAGTTGTGTTTGTATATATTTTCAGCCTAATTATTTAATTTTTTTAGTCCAAAATTAATTTTTTTTCAACCTAAAATTATATATATATAGTAAAAAGATTATTCTCTGCCAACCCTAGTGGGTCCGCCTCTGTTTGTATATACTCAGTAGTTCTATATATAATATAACCTCTGTTGTAGGGGTGTTCATCAACTGATCTAAACTGATACAAATCGTGGTGACTGAACCGAAAAAACAATAACTACATTAATAGAAATACGTAAAAATAAAAACGAAAAAAAAACTGCAAATTTTAATTGGATTGGATCGATTTTCGGTTTGGTAGGTGAAAACCGATCCAATCCAAATTTACTCTCTACTTACTTGGGCTTATTCCCAAATATTGGTAGGAAGAATTTAGTTTAATGTTTTAAGTTTACTTTCGTTATGTTATGGAATTTTTTTCTATGAAATTTATTCAATTTGCGATCAAGCATTTTTTTTGTTTTAGTAGAATCGCGATAAAGTATTTTTTATTGTTAGTGATTTTGGAAAACTTACTACTCCGATATTGCCAAAATTTTCTGCTGGTAGCAATACAAAGGATCCATGATAAATAATGCTCATTTTGATAAAAATAATTCTCATAAGTTCTATTTTTAGGCTTTTCAAAAAATCGAAACCCGTCCAATCCAAACCGAATAAAATTGGATTGGATTGGATTTTAAAAAAATTCCAAAGGAATGGATGATTAAATGATCAAACCAAATGGATTGGATTGAATGATTTTTTGCTTCAAAATCAATCCAATTCAGATCGTGGACACCCCTACTCTGTTGTGCTATTACACACACTGATTTATTCCAATGTTCCTTTTGTATCTTATTACTTTACATAGCTGGAGTTAAGATAGATGCTTATATAATTAGAAATGTAGTTTTGAGAATGGAAATCTAGTGAATGAAGATTGTTGAGCTCTCACATCAATAAATGCATTTTTGGCATAAAACAAGCATGGAAGAAAATCACATAGTTCAACCATGCATACAAGATCACATTCACATGAAAAGTTGTCATACAATGGCTAGGCACATTCATTCATGTGTGAGTAGTAATTAGAAATCATTTAGAGATTAATTGGATCGAAGATTGCAAGAATTGATATTTTTGTTATGATTTTTAACCAAGTAAAGTAGAATAATTACTGGAGTAAAGATTTACTTGCATAATTGTAGCTGACTTACTTGGGTAAATATTCATAATAATTTACTCGAGTAAGCCCTTAAACTTCCTCGAGTAAATGCATAACACAAATCCAATTTGAGTTCAACAGACAACAATAATAAACAACTTCAATTTTGATTGGACTTTTATATAAACACATATATAGGGTTTCTAGGTATGAATTAACAGATTACAATATACAAACACACATATTTCAAAGTTTACATGATTTTGAGGCATTTTTGCATATCTTGAAAAAAAGCTCAATTACTCTCTATTCTTTTTCGTTTCTTTTGAGATTTCTCTTTTATTGGATCGTGGAGACATTGTTTTGAATTTGTTTTGATTCATCTTGTTGTTGGAATTCAGATTTTATGAAGGGAGTGAACGTATACGGTATAGGTTGAGAAAGTGACAACGGTTAGTCAAGATTGTTGTAAAATTCGATTGTACATTGTTTTTTCAGGCACCAATAGAGCTTTGAATGATAAGTTGATAATGAATTATCTACAACAGTATGAATATAACCTTCTAATGATTTGAAAGTGAACTAGGATAAAAATTTTGTGTTTGATGTTCTAACTTTAAACTTTTTAATTTTCAGATTTGATTTTTTGTTGCTGCGTTTTTGGCTCTGATCAAATTTAGTTTTAGGGTTTAAAAGGGTTTATATTATGTTTCTTGATTAATAATATTGTTTTATAAAAAAAAGAACATCGAGAAAATAATTTCCTTGCAAAACAAGTAACCACAGTTCAGCGTGTGATATAAAAGTCATTATCGTTTAACATTTTCCATGAAATTTCTATAATTTTTCTATTTCCAAACATATCATAGAAATCTGTTTTTACAAACATCCCATGACTTCCCCATTTATTTCCACATCTTTTGGCGTTTGTTGTTGCTCTTGACCAGTGTTGTTAAACCCGACTCAGGTATGGATCCGGTCGGGATACTGGGTCACTGGTCGGATCGATAGGTCACTGGTCGGACCGGTTGACCCGAATATATATAAGTTATAAAAAATAATATAAATATGAACACATAAATTTAATTATATTCTCCATATATAAAATAAATTAAACAAGTTTCACTAAATAAGCTCAAAAATATGAAGCATAAATAAATAAAGATGCACGTTATTATTATGTCAATTTAAATTGCAACTCAGAATCCCCATAAAAATACATCTCAATAACATTGAACTCATATTTTTCATATGTCACATTCTTTTAATTTGTTATTCCGCAAATTATTTCAGTATTGGAAACTGGAATTTGAAGTCGTTATAGAAGAATATATTAGCAAATAAAACTACAAAAAAAAAATTAAAATGAGTTCTACATTTTTTTTACAAGATGAAACAGATTTGGTTTTTTGATTTTTTTTTTTAAATGCATGACCCGACGGGGTCACGAGTCACCGGTTTTAATCGGGTTTGGCCGGTTTTATCCGGATTTTGACCAAGTCAATGCATGATCGATCCAATGCTTGATCCACTGATCCAATGACTGATTCACCGGGTTCCGAGTCGACCCGGCCGAGTCGGGCCGGGTTTTACAACAGTGCTCCTAACCACGCAAAATTATAAATATTGCAAAGAAGTATTTCGGTGGATATGATTAAAAGCTGTAGTATGGCGGTGGATATGATTAAAAGCTGTAGCCACATGTTGATAAAAACACAGGATAAGACCAACTAGAGCTGTCAATGACTAATGGGCTCCTAAAAGAAAATATTGGTTTCCATTCTTAAACAGGATGAGTTTCTGAATTAAAAAAAAAAAATGTTATACATTAGCCAAAATACAAGTTTTTTTTTTTAACTCCCGAAAAAATAAATAAATAAAAATTGTGTACTTCAATTACCACAAATTACAATAGTTGCCGTGCCTGTCTTTAACTTTGAGACATTTCATGCATCTTGGAACCCTCAAATTAATGCACGTTGGCTTTCAAAACTTGATTTCAAAGTGATTTCATATGTTTGGTTGTCACGCCTACTCACACTGAACGTCATTTTTCTTTGGTGTTGCAGTATATAGGTGCTATTCATATCATCACTTTGTATACATTTGTAAGTTATTCATGTCAGAATTATGAAATATTTACAATGGTTCTTATTAATGCATAGCCTCTATCAATTGGCATATTTAAAATTCAAACATTTAATCATATAGTTATTCATATATCATGTGTTTGTCCATCGCTAAGTCAATTATTTGGGATTAAGAGGAATATTTTTTTCTTGCCTCCACAATCAATCTTTACCCGAAACATTTTTCTTGCTCCCTCATTGGTTCTTGGTGAGATGTCAATATCCCATTACAATAAGAAATTTTAAATTATGATTTTTTTTACGCGTGAAATTTAGGAAGATAAAAAATTATCTTTGTCTAATGTTAGACTTATTATAAATCTCGACAAAAGGTGTATCATAGTACTTAAAGGAATTTTTTTTTTTGAGTTACCCAACCCTAATTACTTCTTAGAGGCGAGTTGGCTCCCCCGGATTCTCCACGGTTTCGACTCTTTGAGCCGACTATGAGATTAATCCGGAGTGCGGGGGTCAGTAATGACTAAAGATTCAACCCCTCCCAAAGGATACATTCAGCGGGATTTAAACACATGTCTACCCCACTAACCCAATACCAAAGAACCAACTTAGCTCACCCATTGGGTTAAAGGATATTTTTCATTGAAAGATCACCAAAACGAATTGAACAGCAAGCCTTTCAAACTTTCAAATAATATTGTCAATGTTACCGGTCGAATCAACCTTATAAAATAATGAGATTAATTATGAATATGAATAACACATTACTTTGCATCTAAATAATAACAATAGGCATGGGATGGGCCTTTGGACTCTGTGTAGCATGACTTCCGTAGATCGAGCCAGCCTAGAGTATATGGACCTTTTCGGCTCACATGTGACTTAATAATTTTTGTTTGGTCTTTTGAATCAACCTTATAAAATAACGAGATTAATTATGAATATGAATAAAACGTATTACTTTGCATTTAAATGATGACAATAGGCATGGGATGGGCCTTTGGACTCCGTGTACGCATGACTTCTGTAGATCTGATCGAGCCAGCCTAGAGTATACGGACCTTTTCAGCTCACATGTAACTTAGTAATTTTTGTTTGGTTTTTTGAACTGGCTTTTGTTTTGGTATTAAAATTTGAGGGTTTGATTTTATTATGTTGCATGAGAACTGAATTATCATGTTGTGATTCAACTATTGGTGGATCTCACATTTATTAAAAAAAGAAAAAGAAAAGAAAAGTTTTGCATGTAAATCGAAGGGTCACAACATGATAATTGAATTCTCATGCAACGTTAGAAAATGTTTTCCCTAAAATTTGCTTTTATGAGAATGAGAAGGTAACGAGAATTGGGTCAGATGAGAAGAATTTTGGTGGTTCTGGATCACCATTAACTCAGTGATTTGAATCAATTAAAATTATATAATTATTAAAGAGAGAGGAAAAATAAATAAAAATTTATCCAAATCTACTCCCTGAATTGAAGGAACACATGATGCCTGCATCCTTTCTCAGAGGCATTCATTATTTTTTTAAAGGAAAATAGTTGTCTTATGTCACATAAGATAACTATCTTATCTTGCACACTTATGAATTTTTGTGCCTATTTTTTTTTTTAATTATGTGTCCCATAACTTTATTTTACCTACATGAGATAAGTATCTTATGTGACATAAGATTAATAACTCCTTTATTTATTTTTTTAAACTTATGTTCTACATAGCCCTCCAAGAAGCCGTCCTACGATGATATTTGAATTGAATCCAATTATCAAAAGCTCATTGAAGCAACCAAAGGAGATATTCCATTGACTGAATCTATGGTATATAAGGAAAAAAAGAGAGGTTCAAAGTATCTCCCAACTAGATTAATTTTAGCACTTTCGGCCTGAGGCGGCACAATTTAATTGGCACATAATGATAATAGGCATGTGTGTCTCTGTGTCAGAATTATAGAGACTGAGACTTGGGATTCATTCTGAATGGAAGCTCGTGACATTAGTTAAAAGAATGGATCAATTACCTAAAAAATACCGTCTTCTAGGTTGATCACATTATCAAACAAAGTATGAGGATGCTCATTTGTTTTTCGTTTTCATTCTTAGCTCATATGTTATTATTAATAATTATAACAATTACATATATTTATTTTGTTTTATAAGTTAAAGAATTTTATGAAAAAAATAATGGAATCAGAACTAAAACATAAATAACAAAATACAAATCACGTAACAATTTTTCAATTATTAATAAAATTATATCAAATAAAAAAAAATACTAAGAAGCCCATTTCAAAGCCTGAAAATGCATCAATCAACTTTGCTTTTAAATAAATTCAGGCTGGCTTTGGGAAGGTTACATCTAAAATAATAATCGGATCACAAACTACATTGGGACACCTAAGATATGTAATAATAGAAGAACTGAAAACTAAGAAATAATGGTATAGTGTTATTCAATCCCCAACTTCTTCCTTTTTGGTCTTTGGTTTCTCCTATAACCCATCCCCACCACAACTTCCATGATGAGTGAAAGCCTAACGCCACAAACCCACATTCTGATAGTTCCTATCCTTTAATCTCCTCCTAGTGAAACCAATCATTGACGGTGCACCAAATAAAAAAGGAAAATAAAGAAAATAACTCAGCATTTCAAGTCATATCTATCTACTCCACTATCACTTCTGTTTTAGCTAGAGTCGAAATCAACGGTCCTTCATGTAATTAAATTAAAAAAAAAAATTAAAAAACCAACAATCCACTTCCGCGTCAAAAGAGGAGAATGAGTTACAGTAGTATATATTATATATGAAGACGCTCTTTCTAGAAAAAATCATATCTTGGAATCAGCACAAAAATCGAAGGGTGTTTCCTCATGCATGAATAATAAAACCCATATATTATATATGAACACGCTCTTTCTATTCTTGCAATTAGGGATTTCCTACATTAGGGGGATGTTTGGTGCTAATATAGGATAAGATCTGATAGTATAAAACCTGATTGTATAAGACTTAATTGAATTTTAATATTATCCGGTGTTTGGCACGCTATTGTATAAAATAATATATTGTATACGATAATATCATTTAGTATTTGGTAATACACTATATAATACTATTTAGGATAAAAATAAATATTTTTTTGATAAAAATATCCTTTAATAAATAATTTATATAATTCTTCAAAAAATGTCATATGATATTAATTTTTATAAAAAATTATTGATCAGTGAGTCCAAAACAAATTATTTTTTACATAAACAAAAATATTCAATATTTTAAAAATTAATATATTGAAAAATTAATTTTTATTTTAATATATTAATATTAAAATAATATTACACTGGTCAATAATGTTAATACACCAACCTCTTATCATGCCTTATCACTCTCCCTTAGGCCGTATTAAGTTATACATTGTTTTGATGTATTAAGGGATTCTGCTGTATAAACTTATACTATACAACGGTCACGCCAAATAACTGAAAATATCATAACGTATAGTATAAACTTATACTATCGGGCCTTATACGTAACACCAAACAGACCTTAAGCTTAAAAAGAGAGAGCGGGTTGTAGGTCAAGCCTTTTGTTTTTAGTAATTTTGATTAATAAAATAATATTATTTTAAATATTTTTTAATTATTAAATGCTTAATATATTTAAATAGGCTAAGTCAAGTTTTTTGTTTTTAAATATAGGTCATGTCAGACTTATAATTTAAGCAGCATACACAAAACTAACAGATCAAATCAGACCTAAAATATTTTACACAAACCTATTCTTTTTTTTTTTTTGGTAAAAGGACACAAACCTATTCTATTTAAGTTAAAACCTGACCCAACACAACCCATTTACACCTCTAGTGGAAATATTAATTCCACGTAAAATTTCTGGTCACTATCTCATGTAAGGTAACGTGCACCGTAAAGAAAAAGAATGATGATTATGATTTTCTAATATTGACGGAGAATTTAGGGTCTGTTTGATTGTGTTCTGATTTTTTTTATTCTTAAAATTATTTTGTATTATAGTTATGAAAACAGTTATTTTCTACATTTTTTTTTTATTAAAAGTTAAAAAGAAAATAAAAGCTTTACACGCAAATCGAAGAGTCACAATATGAGAATTGAATTCTTATGTGACATGGGAAAATCTTTTTCAAAGAAAAAAGAACGATGATTATGCTTAGCTTTAATATTAGACGGAAATTTAGTGACTTGAGCTGTTGGCTACAAGGGTGTGTATGGGTTTGGTTCAGTTTTTTCTTCTGAACCAAAAAGTGGTTCCATTCTGACAAATGGAATCAGTTTTAAAAATAGGTTTGATTTTTTAATTAGTTCAAAGAAATGGTCCAGTTCAGAAAAAATATGGTGCAATTTAAATTAGTTTGAGATTCGATTTGACTTTTAGTTTGAATTGGACTGAAATGATTTTGAAAAAATAGTTTGATTCTTGAAACGATTCAAAAAATTAAAATAATTCAATTCTTAAACCGATTGAAAAAATGTGATTCTTTGTTTGAATGAATTTATTTATTTATTTTTCGCACCCCTAATTAGCCTATCTGAATAAGGTACTAATAACTTTGTATATCAAATTCGATCGAATTCAATAAATCAAACAAATTAAAAAATAAGCTAGAAAAGCAAAATGAAATTTAGAATTATGGTTTAATATATGCAATTAAATACAATGTAGGCTTTATCATCAAGTACATGGATCAATTGATAAAAAATTGTTCAAGTTTAGCAGATTGTTCCAATTGTAAAATTTAATAAGCAGAGTTTTGCTACCCATGTAATCTTACCTGATCGAATTGGATGAGTCGAATAATTTATAAACAAATGAATAATATAAAAAAATAAAATACAATGCAGGCTTCTTAGTGATGTTGTGGATGTTAAGTGTTGAGCTCGTCCTCACCACCTTAGTTATGATTGTTATTGTAACAACTATACAATCCTTCAGCATCTCTCTCTATATATATATATATATGGATATCTTTACAGATTTTTTTTGAAATTTTTTACTAATTACACTATGTTCTCCCACTTATAACATAGTGTAACCAGTGTTATTCTGGGAGAACATAATGTAATTTGTAAGAGTTTGTAAACAAAAAAGTTTGTAAATATAACCTGCCCCATATATATATATATATATATCTGTGTGTGTGTCAAAATTATTTTACACCCGTGTAAGTTACACTTTTAATCTTCTCTGTTGATACCACTTATATCTAAGGGCTCAAATTTTTTAATAATGTGAGTCATTGGATACAAGTGGATCAATTGCAAGATGGAGAGAGTATAAGACTTTAACGTTATAACTCTTACACCAGTGTAAGAATATACTGCCCATATATATATAGGCAAAAGTATTTCTACAACGACTTTAGATAAGCTTATCTACAACTGCCATTTTTTAACTATGTTCTCCCGGGAAAACATAGTTATAACGTTAAAGTTGCTCTTTTCTCTCTCTCCACGTCAGCAAAAAAGTTCTGAAAAGTAACTGAGGAGAGAGGAAAAAAAGCAACTTTAACGATATAAGTTATAACTATGTTCTCCCTGGAGAACATAGTTAAGAATGGTAGCTGTAGATAAGTTTACATAAAGTTGTTGTAGAAATCTTTACCCCATATATATATATATATATATATATATATATATATATATATATATATATATATATATATATAAAGTGACTGGATGGTGCAGTGCACTATGTTCTCCCACCAGAACATAGTGCAAAAATATTACAATGGTGTTCTCCTGGGAGAACATAGATATAATTTTACTATAACTGTGTTGCAAAACAGAGTCGTTGACCAATTTTTTACATCCATTTAATGTACTCTCACTAAATCCTATATATATATATATATATATATATATATATATATATATATATATATATATATAGTATGATCAAAGATTGCTCCTTCCTCAATAATTCTCCTGTGAAGTTTCTGAAATGATTTTCTCTAATTTTCACACTCCCTTGTCTTCAAAATGCTATTCACGCACGTTCAAAATGACTGTTAAACATCTTGAATTGGGAATCCTAGCTTTCTTTATTGGGTTGGGTTTGACTATTAATTATGTGGTTAAAGCCCAACTACAAAGACCAATGCCCTTTTTGGTGGCACCGGATGCATGTGTCACTTTCCATTTAATTTGTACAGTGATGACAACGAGGTGGTTGCAAGTTGCAACGTGTCTCTTTCAGACTTTTTTCTCTGCTTCTCACTTTTCATTCATTTTTACACACTCCTTAAATTTCAACAGAGCCTTATCTTTCCTATGATTAGCTGACATAGACATTACTGTCACTACACGTAGTCAATGTCTGTCACAAAGGATGCGGCGTACGTATGATGCGGCGTCCTTTAAATTTGATTTATTTGTTTTTTTTTTGCGAGGGAATATATTCCTTAGCAGTTTGCGAGGGAATACACTCCCTCGCAAATTGCGAGAGAAATTATGAATTTTCAGTTGCAATTTATCGTCATAGATCTTGTGAGGGAATTTCCGTCGCCAATATTTTCCCTTGCTGGTTTCCGTCACAGACTTGAGATGTTTGCAAAGGATTTAATTTCCCTCGCAAATTATGATGGAATTGCGACCAAACTGCTACGGATTCTGCGACGGTGTTGTAGTGACGGAAAATTCACCTATTTTCCATCGCAGTTGTCTTTCCCTTGCAAAATCCGTCGCAGTTTGCAAGGAAATTTTCCTCTCACAAATTTCTCTCGCTATTCGCGACTTTTCTAGTAGTTCGAGAGTTGTCCATCTTGTCTTAATTCAATGACTCTGATTTATAAATATGTGACACTGTCGATCTGTCTTGATCTAATGACTCTCAAATAAAGTGTCAAACTTTTAATTTAACACTAATGTCAAAAGATCCTACCCTAGACTCGGAAAATTACGAAGTTTAAATCTACCATACTTTGTACAGTACATAGACTTCCAAAACCTGGCAGTATGTGCAAGGCGACTCTTTTATTGATTAGAAGCGCACTTAGGATTGGTTAGGCAATGTTGAACTTTAATTAATGGATTGTGGTGTTTCAACGAGAGAATAAAGCAAGTGATAGCGAAATAAAAGGTCTTTAGTGGTGGTGGAAGGTACTTGCGCCGCGCTCCCCTAAAAGTGATGTCGTGCTTATGTTATTTATGTGTAAATACTAAATAGGTCAAAATATGTTATTCCCAGTTGCCAGCAATTCTTATGGGCCTCACATCCAGTTCATATATTATTAAATAGTTTAAACCCCGTGGTGGTGATTATTACTTGTTTAAGAAAACAAAATGCACAGGCACATACCTACCCGTGCGTCACGCCTATAAGATTTTAGGAAAGAAAACTAAACAGATGAAGAAATATATCTTTATAAAGTGTTAACTCCGAGTATAAAGGACATTCCCAAGGGATATCATTCGTAAAGAAACTTGGGATACATCATCCCAAAAATTAGTTCAAAGAGTGAGAGTGCCCAAGGCCTTATAAACTCCACATTAGTTGCACATACAACCAATGTGAGACTACATATCTCAACACGCCCCCTCACACGAGAGCTCATTGAGCTTGAAGAGTGGATGATGCAACAGGTCCAACCTACCTGTGCTAAGAGAGTCCACAAGAGAAAGTGAGGAACGGCTAGGCTCCGATACCATGTAAAGAAACTTGGGATACACCACCCAAAAGCTATCTCAAAGAGTGGGAGTGCCCAAGACCTTATAAACTCCACATTAGTTGCACATACAACCAATGTGGAACTACATATCTCAACATCATTATTGCTTAATGTTTGATTATTATAACTCAGAGTCAAATATTTATAGAACCATTTAAGTCCTAGCTAGAGTATGCGTTTGTCATTGTAAGGTTGAATTAGCTAGCTGGGATACATTTTTAATAGAAACCTAACCATGCATAAGGACAAAGAATGGTCGACTTGAGCTAATGACTATGTCATGCTGGTTTTGTTGACAACCCCACTCCATGTGGCTCCATTGAACAGGCAAGTCAAGATTTAAGAGACTAAAACTCAAAAAGCTTTCAAGTAACAAAAATATAATTAGTCAACAATTCAACACTAAAAGCAACGTAAACTCACATATACATAATGAGTCAACATATGTGTGTGTGGGTGTATTTTCATCTTCTAATTAATTGAGACTAGTCATTATAGTGAAAATGTCAACTTTTTGTAAGAAATAATAATGATCAGTAAATCTCCATTATTATATATTCATAGAAATTGTTAGAATTGAAAAATCAAATCACACATGATATATGCATGTACAACATGTATTAACACAGACGACGACAGCGATACTGCAGCTAGAGTGTGCAGGGAGTTGTTCATAATCAGTTTTAACAAAAATCGAACCGAACCAGTTTTAAATAGTTTAGTTTTCAAACCGAACCGGTTTTCTTTTTTTAAAACCGGTTTCAAAATCGGTTTATGGTTCATAACCGGTTTTGATTTAAAACCGGTTTTGATTTAAAACCGGTTTTAATCCAAAACCGGTATTAAATCAAAACCGGTTATCAAGTTCAAAATTGATTTTTTAACAAATTCAAAAAAGGTTTTTTGATGGATTATGATATTATTATAAGTATTTGACAAACTATTTCTTGCAAGAATCTTCATTGTTTTGGAACTCTCCGGACGAAATGATTCTTATAGAAATTATTTTACGTTGTTTTGAGAGTGATTGGTAGAAGAACAGTTGAATTATTTTAAAATTATAAAAAAAAGCTCTTCGTTCTCTCAAGATTTATGTTACTAAGAGTTTAATTTGAACTAATGGAGGAAGGTATGGGTAGGGGTGTTCAAAATGTCTGAAAGAACTCAACCAATCCATAACCAAATTGCTCCACATTTTAAAAATTTGTTATTTTTAAAAATCGGTTTTATACGAAATTGTATTTTATTTTTATAAATTGGTTATTTACCAAACCATAAAAATAATTGGTTATCCATAACCAAACTGGTCTATAATTAAAGAACAAATAAGTAAATCCGTTGTGAGTTGTCCTTTTAACGGCGCTCTCAGATATGTTAAGCCAATTGATTAATTTCTTTGCCATTTTCACTATATTTTTTAACTTCATCTTTGTCATTTCAAAGCCTTCGCCTTTGTCATCTTTTTTTTTGGAAAAAAAAGTTGTTACGTTACGTAATAAGTGCTTTCTTAGGGTGCGACCCTTTAGATTTATGTGTAATTTTTTAAATAAATATTTTATACTTGAGCTGCTTAACTTTTTTTGCTAGTTTATTGTTTGGAAGTTTGAGTCAATTGACTAATATCATAGGCATGATAAAAAATAATACTTATTTCTTCTTTAATTGTAGAGCAGTTTGGTTATGGATAACTAATTATTTTTATGGTTCGGTAAATAACTAGTTTATAAAATAAAATGCAATTTCATATAAAACCGGTTTAAAAAAAACATTTTTTAAAATGTGGAGCAGTTTGGTTATGAATTGGTTTGGATCTTTTGGACATTTTGAATGCCCTTTGATAGTATAACTGTGATAACAGTTATCTGTTAATAACAGATTCAGTTTAGCCTCCGTGAGTTTAGGGTGATTAGTTACAACAGACTAGTAGCTGTTAGTGATGTATATAAGTTTGAGTCTTTGTAAAACTATTAGATACTTTTCATATTCTTCTGTTAATACAGTTTCTGTTTCCATTCTTTCTCCTTCTTCCTTGGCTTCTGATATCTTTCATGGTATCAGAGCAAAGCTGATCCATGGAGACCGAAAATACCACTGCGCACTCTACATCAACCGTAGCTCCATCTACAGCTACTGTTCCAACACTTCATACTTTCTCCAATC
Organism: Gastrolobium villosum; assembly: GCA_032173675.1. Taxonomy (NCBI): domain Eukaryota; kingdom Viridiplantae; phylum Streptophyta; class Magnoliopsida; order Fabales; family Fabaceae; genus Gastrolobium; species Gastrolobium villosum. The sequence goes on from JAVKPL010002440.1 coordinate 135,892, forward strand.
CAGTATCTTTTAAACTGGATGAAGGAAATTTCCTTCCATGGAAGCAACAAGCTGTTGCAACAATCAAAGGCTTCAATTTACAGAGATTCATCAATGGAGAGGTTGATCAATCAGTTGAACAACAAGATCAATTGCTCATGTCATGGTTATTAGCTTCAATGTCAGAATCTTTCCATACAAGAATGGTAGGTTGCCTATCATCTTTTCAGATATGGAATAAACTGGAAGAATTCTTTGTCTCACAGACTCGTGCAAAGGTGAAGCAGCTGAAGATTCAGCTTAGGAATACCAAGAAAGATTCCTCAATTTCAAGTTACCTATTGAAGATCAAGAAAATTGTTGATTCGATGGCAGCAATAGGTTCACCGGTTTCATCAGAAGAACATATTGATGCAATTCTTGATGGTCTTGGTGAAGACTATGATCCTTTTATCACATCAGTCACCTCACGAACAGATCCATACACTGTTGGTGAAATTGAAGCCTTGCTAATGGCTCAAGAAGAGAGAATAGAGAAACACAAGAAAAGTGATCTTGGAAGTTTACAAGCAAACATGGCACAGATGAGTTTCAGAAGAACTCAAAGCTATAACTCTGGCAGAAACTTCAATAGAGGAAGAACAACATATAATAGAGGTCGATTTGGTAGAAATGTACCAAGATCCACTACACAATTTGGTAAACCACAATGCCAAGTGTGTGGAAAATTTGGTCACATAGCTTTTGAATGTTATAATAGGTTCAATCAAACCTATCCAAGTCCCTTTCAACAGCATAGCAAGTCAGAACATGGAGAATCTTCTGGATCTCGGTTTCAGGCAAATATTACTGAAACGAATTCTCCAATTCAAGATGACACTTCTGAATACTTAACTGCCTTTGATCCCACCTGGTATCCAGATTCAGGTGCCACCAACCACTTCACTCCTGATGAATCCAACCTGATTTCAAAGTCAACTTACAGAGGAAATGATACAGTTCGTGTAGGTAATGGAGCAGGTATTAAAATCAAACATGTTGGTCACTCAATATTGCATTCCTCATCCAATTCCTTATCTTTTCCTTTAAATAATATGCTTCATGTTCCTAGCCTATCAAAGAATCTTCTTAGTGTTTCACAGTTTTCTCAAGATCATGATGTGTTCTTTGAGTTTCATGCTAAACATTGTTTTGTCAAATCACAGGCCACCAAGGAGATTCTTCTCCAAGGAAAACTTAAAGATGGCCTATATGCTTTTGAAGGAGCAAAAACCGTCCAAACTCCAAAGCATTCTGCTTATCAAGTTCATACAACAGCCGATAATGACATAAATAAATGCCAACCACTGTCAAACCTTGAACTATGGCATAATAGACTAGGACATACTTCTATTTCTACTGTAAAATCTGTTCTTACACAATGTAAAATTCCTTTTCAAAGTGCACCTAAATCTGTATGTAGCTCATGTTGTATGGGCAAAATGCACCAACTGCCATTTTTACCTTCAAATAATGAATACAACACTCCTTTGGAATTAGTTTACTCTGATATATGGGGTCCAGCTCCAATACCTAGCATTCATGGCTCAAGACATTATATCTGTTTTGTGGATGCTTTTAGCAGATTCACTTGGCTTTACCCAATGCATGTTCGATCTCAAACAGGAACCATATTTGCTCATTTCAAAACCATGGCTGAACTTCAACTCAACACAAAACTCAAATCTTTACAAACTGATAATGCTAAAGAGTATCTAGCCCTCAAACCTTTTCTCCAAACTCATGGCATCATTCATAGACTTTCCTGCCCATGTGTCCACCAACAAAATGGCACCCCTGAACGCAAACATAGACATGTTGCAGAAACAGGTTTGACTATCCTAGCCAATTCCTCTTTGCCACAAAAGTTTTGGGAAGATGCTTTTATTACAGCTTCATTCATCATTAATATGCTTCCATCACAAAGCCTAGGAAATGTCTCACCTTATCAGTTACTCTTTGGAAAACAACCAAATTACAGCATTTTAAAAATATTTGGATGTGCCTGTTATCCCTATCTAAGACCATACAACACTCACAAGCTTGATTACAGATCTGCACTATGCACTTTCCTTGGTTATAGTACATCTCACAAAGGCTACAAATGTCTTACATCAAGTGGCAAAATAATAATTACTCCTCATGTCATTTTTGATGAAAACAAATTTCCTTTCAAACACATACAAATTAGTTCACCTTCAACAATCTCATCTCCTATTTCTTCTATCAATACTGTTCCAATAATTCCCATTGTTAATCCGTTGAGTGATTCACATGTTACAAATAATACTAACTCCATTCCTTCACCTACTGTACAGTCTTCTCCAAGTTCTTTTTGCAGGTCTGCTCCTCATTCATCACCTATAGCATCTCCATCTTATGCTGCAGTCCTCCTAGCTCCACCACCAACTACAACAGCATCTCTGCCTAATCGACACTCAATGGTTACAAGAGCAAAGGCTGGAATTTTTAAACCACGAGTTTTTACAGCATCTTTGGAACCGACCACTGCAACTCAGGCTTTAACACAGCCTCACTGGTTTAATGCTATGAAGGAGGAATATGCAGCTCTCATGAAAAACAAAACCTGGACTCTCATGAATCTTCCTAGTGGCAGAAAACCTATTGGATGCAAATGGGTTTTTCGAACTAAATACAACCCCGATGGTTCAATCCTTAAGCACAAAGCAAGATTAGTTGCAAAAGGATTCCACCAACGTGAAGGTTTTGATTATGCTGAAACGTTTAGTCCAGTTGTTAAACCAGTCACAATTCGAATCATTCTTACACTGGCTATCTCTAAAAGCTGGTCCATTAGACAAATTGATGTTAATAATGCGTTTCTCAATGGTGAATTGCATGAGGAAGTGTTCATGGAACAACCTCCAGGCTTCATTTCTGGTAACTCCAATCTTGTTTGTCGGTTGGATAAAGCTTTATATGGGCTAAAACAAGCTCCAAGAGCTTGGTTTGAGAAACTAAGCACCACACTTTGTCGTCTTGGATTTCATGCTACAAAGTGTGATTCCTCTCTATTTGTTTCATTTCAAAATTCTGCCATCACCTATGTCCTTGTTTATGTTGATGATATACTAATCACTGGTTCTTCTACAACTGTAATTTCATCACTGATACAATCTCTCAATGCTGCCTTTCCACTTAAAGATCTTGGAGCTCTTCACTATTTTTTAGGTATTGAAGCTAAGTCTCTACCTAATGGATCTCTTCATTTGTCTCAGTCCAAATATGTTACAGATTTACTTTCTAAAGCTGGACTTGCCAATTGTAATTCCCTGCCAACTCCAATGGTATCTAGTTCAAAGCTCTCAATACGTGATGGACTACCGTTTGACAATCCTTCCCTTTACCGTTCCATTGTGGGAGCACTTCAGTATGTCACCATTACACGCCCAGATATCACCTTTTCAGTCAACAAAGTGTGTCAATTTATGCACACTCCATTGGACTCACATTGGAAGGCTGTCAAGCGAATCTTGCGCTATCTTCATGGCACTTCTGATTTTGGTCTAACTATCAAGTCCTCTCCTCAGTCCCAATTGGTTGCCTACTGTGATTCAGATTGGGGTTCGGATGTTGATGATAGACGCTCAACTTCTGGTTTTTGCGTCTTTCTAGGGGGGAATCTAGTATCATGGTCATCAAAGAAGCAAGCTGTAGTGAGCAGGTCGAGCACTGAGGCAGAATACAGGTGCCTAGCAGCTGTAGTAGCTGAGCTAACTTGGATTCGATCTTTACTATCTGAGTTGAAGATTGATGTTACTAACACTCCTCAAGTTTTCTGTGATAACCTAAGTGCAGTCTTGCTCACAGCAAATCCACTATTTCATTCTCGTACAAAACATTTTGAACTTGATCTATATTTTGTTCGAGAGAAAATTCTGAATGGTTCTATTACTGTAAGTCATATTCCCTCAGTTGATCAAATCGCAGATGGCTTGACAAAGGCTGTATCCAGTTCCAAGTTTGTTGACTTCAGAGACAAACTCACTCTTCACTCCTCCAAGAATGAGTTTGTGGGGGGATGATAGTATAACTGTGATAACAGTTATCTGTTAATAACAGATTCAGTTTAGCCTCCGTGAGTTTAGGGTGATTAGTTACAACAGACTAGTAGCTGTTAGTGATGTATATAAGTTTGAGTCTTTGTAAAACTATTAGATACTTTTCATATTCTTCTGTTAATACAGTTTCTATTTCCATTCTTTCTCCTTCTTCCTTGGCTACTGATATCTTTCACCCTTAATTGCAGCAATGGCAGAGGGAAGAGGAAGAATGAGAACACAGTGGTGAAAGAGTATAGGTCTAGAGTGAATTTTTTTTAATTTATATTAAATGTTTTTTAATATTCTTAAAATTATAATTTTATTAACATATTTTTAATTTTTTTAAATGCCCTTTGACTCTGTTGGATATGATGAAATTCACATGTCTAAATAGTCATTAAGTCTCAAAATATTGACCGCCTATCGAATATGTATCGAAAGCCATTTGTATGGGACATGTGTCTGATACGCATATTTTGAATGAAAATGCAGTGTCCGCCGAAAGGATTTAAAACAAAATCCACATATACAGCACAATCTGCTGTTAGTTTACTTTTTCAGTTAAATGTGTAACATTTAATAATCAATAAAAAAATAGTAAACATGTATTAACACTAAAGAGTAATAGGTGAATTTATTTACGAGTGATATCATTACACCGTCACACGGCGCTGCGTGCGCGTCTTGTAACTTAGCCGCTATTTGGCATGCTAATTGAAACCCTTGAAAAAGAAATTTTTTCGGCTGATAGAAATTGGCTGCATAAGCTATAATCACAGATTCTAACTGATCTATAAGAATAAGACTTATAGCCCTTTGCACATGACCAGAGCGGTGACAACGACATATACATATGTAAATATGCACTTGAGACATTGGAAGATTCTCCTTTTAATTAGTCATAGTCTTGCATATTTCTTTTATTCTCTGTACTCTTTAATTAACTAGCTAGATTTTGATAATTAATTATCATATTTATATAGAAGCACAAAACTAGACAACTAGCTAGGCAATATATAGACTCAGGAATCTGCACATATTACATAATTAATTAACATGCCCTTAAATATCATGTTCTCATTGAATTCTAGATATGAGTTGTTTTAAGGTTAAACCAGAGGTTCTACATCTATTTTAGTAGTACATGCATTTCACATTCGAGTCTATTACATATAACATAGACATCCGCCGCACAAATGGAACTCTAGCTAGGACGAATGCACTAAAGTGACTAAACAATTGTGGGGTCGTTAGGAATCAAAAGAAAGTGGCTCAAATATCAAGAAACGACCTTTCAATAAAATATACATTCATATATAGAATTACAATTTCTCATGTTGCATGAGAAATGCAAGTTTTTTTACAGAGAGAGAAAAAGGTGGGACCCACCTTAACGAAAAAATTAAAAATAAATAAGTGATTGGCACGGATATCGGAGTGAGAGTGATAGAAGAGAAGATTTCTCATGCAACATGATAAATCTTTTTCCCTTCATATATATGAAGATGTCCTCCTTTTAAGTCTTTCATTATTTTATCATATACAATGGGTTTTTGCACGGGTTGAGCTTTTGGGATTATCATGACTTAAGAAATCCCATTATTGACTCCATAATTGCCCATGATTGCCTTTCACTTCGGCCGCATTGCTTGTGAGCAGATGATACGGTCATAGCTACATGGCATTTATGTATATAGTAATTAAACATTAATGCTTTTTGATTTGGTGGATGTGAACTAGCGAAAAGACTAGAAGTGGTGGCGTTATGCTAATTACAAGATTGATTATGACATACACAATTGCGTACGACTATGCATTTGGCACGAGTCACTTATTATTTTGTTATTATTACTCAAATCAAGTCGTCCGAACAGTTGCATTTAATTCTAAATATAAACAAAAATATAAATAGTGGTGGAACTTCAAAAAAATAAAAAAAATAAAATAGGGGGATGGAATAAGTAAAATTCTGACCACAATTATGTTTTTCAATGCCAACTCAATAAGAAAGAAAGAGTGAAACTTAGACAGATACATAAAACAATTATTAACGCATTATTTTTATTATATAATACTAAGATTCTATGAAAACAAAGTTGTTTTTTATTATTGGAGAGACATTTATATATAAATGCACAAATACAAAATTGATAAACAATTAACTAACATAAAACAGAAACTATTTACATAATTCAAATATTATCTTATCATTATCCCTAATATACAATTTTTATGCACTTGGATATAAATTAAGGTTTTGAACAATTTATGTGAATTTTTTTAAAATATTTTTTGTTAATATAATTGAATATGTCAAGATTTAGATTTGTATAATATGTTGTCGAGAATTTAAATTCTAAAGAAAAATATTTTTTCAATTAGTGTAATTTATTGCATTAATTTTTATTTGATTGAAATAGGTTGATTGTCGAGTTTTAACATTATTCTAGTTATTATAATGAACATTACATTAATCAAAATATTAAATGATAAAACGCATACTATATATAATTAAAGAAGGGCTTAATTAAATTGTTTTTCTTTGGCATACATACATACATAAGAAGAGGGATCTTTTGGCTCCAGTGTAAGACTTTAAAGTCTTAATTCCCATCCTAACCATTAATTTTCGTCCATCTAACAATTATAGTTTATTGAGTTATACTAATTAATTCATTATTAATTTCAAATAAATAACAACCATTAAATAGACGGAAATCAAAAATTAAAATGAGAAGTAAAACTTGTATGTCTTATACCGGAATCAAAACATCTTTATCATATATATATATATATATATATATATATATATATATATATATATATATATATATATATATTGGATGAGAATTCAATTCTCATGATTTGTTACTCCCTTCAATTTGCGGCAAAGTTTTTTTTTAGTGTAATTAATAATTAATTAATTAATATAATTTCCTAAATTATAACCGTTGGAGTCACAACATGAGAATAAGAATTCTCATGCAACATGAGAAAATCAAATCTCATATATATATATATATATATATATATATATATATATATATATATTTGACACCTCATCCGAGAGCCATTAGATCCAAAAAGATCAATGGTGTCACATGCTTACAAATTAGAGCAATTGATATTTTTGATCTAATGACTCTCAGATAAGGTGTCAAATTTGAAATTTGACACTGGTGTCAAAGGATCTACATATATATATATATATATATATATATATATATATATCAGAGTACACCGGTGTAAGAATTTTTTGATCTAATTGATCTCACCTGTATCAAATGGCTCACATTATAAAAAAAATTGAGCCATTTGATAAAAGGATCGTAGATTATATATATATATATATATATATATATATATATATATATATATATATATATATATATATAAGTATTTCTACAGCCACTTTAGATAATCTTATATACAGCTGCCATTTTTAACTATGTTCTCCCGGGAGAACATAGTTAAAACACTAAAGTTGCTCTTTTCTCTCTCCCCACGTCAGCAAAAAAGTTTTGAAAAGTAACTGAGGAGAGAGAAAAAAAAACAACATTAATGTTATAACATAGTTCTAAGCTTATCTAAAATGGTTGAGAAATGTTTACCCCTACCCCATATGCATATATATATATATATATATATATATATATATATATATATATATATATATATAGGGATAAATGTTTACACCATACCTAATATATATATATATATATATATATATATATATATATATATATATATATATATCATTGATTGACGAAAATCAACGATTACGATTTGATGTCAAATTTTAAAATTTGATACCGATGTCAAAGGATCATATTTTACATATATATGTGTGTGTGGAGAGAGATAGAGAGATAGAGAGCGGGAAATATTTCTCAAGCAACTTAAGATATATTTATCTCCGTACATCCAAAAACTACATCATTTTGTTTATTTATTTTCTTATATGAATTGATTCACCTTTGAATGATTATGATTCCATTTTTCTCTCTCCTTTATCATCATTGATCCATCTTTGTATAGTTATGATTTAATTTAATAACCGGATATAAAATTATCTCAATTTACTTAAAAACGATAAGCCTATATATATATATATATATATATATATATATATATATATATATATATAGAGTTTGTTGGATGTACAATGACTACACTACACTTAATTAGTATTGGTACAATCATATAAAACTACGTTGTTTTATAGTGTGAAAGTATTAAATACGGTGAATTATAACCATACAAAGATGGAAATAAATATAAAGTATTAAATATGAAAAATTATAACCATATAAAAGAGAAAATAAATATAATATTTCCATTTTCTACAATAAATTTTGAATGCAAACCTCCTTTATCTCTCATAAAACGACATCATTTTGAACTGACAATACAAAACATTATATACAGCGACAGTACAAATAACAAATCATTATATATATATATATATATATATATATATATGTATATATATATATATACATATATATATAGGGAAAAACGTTTCTCAAGCACAATTATAGCCCCAAAATACGTCGTTTTGATTAATGAAGGGTGTTTATGTAATTTTAGGTGAATTAGTGAAGGGTGTTTTTGTAATTTTATTTATTTTGATATCATATACATTTTACTGAAACACCCTTCATTAATTCACCTAAAATTACATAAAACAAATCAATTTATACCCCATATATATATATATATATATATATATATATATATATATATATATATATATATATATATATATATATATATATATATATGCGCGCGCACACGTGTAGTACGTAGTGGATATGAATCATATGATGCAAAGGTGGAGAACCAGAAAAAAGAAATGGACATCAATCAGCTGAAAAGAAAGCAATCTAACTGGGACTACTGTACTAATGTAATGTTTATATTTCACGCCCCCAATGGAGTTTATTATCAATGATTAGTCTGTGGTGTTGATGAGTTAGAATATTCAAAGCAATTTGAGAAAACAATTTAAAAATAGTTTTGGCGGAAGCCATATAGATATGTTAAACAAATTAAAAATAAAAAAATAAATCAAATCAAGTCAATTTCATAAGTGATGGTGTGCCTTTTTTTATTAAGAAAGAAAAACCTCTTCCCAGCTCTCAGTATATTTAGTGCCTTTAGCAACTTTAGCAAGAAAGGAACTTTTGTCAATTCTCGTTCACACTAAACCCCACCATGTGGTCATAAGAAAACAAAAAACTCTTTTACGTAGGGTATAGTAATGGACAGTTTTTTTATACACTCATTAAATTTTATAGTTTATGAAATATAGTAATATAATTATATATAAAATTTAAACAAGATTATGGGTACAACAAATATTAATTTATTTTTTAAACATTATCTCTCTATATTGCTCTTAATTTTATGTAAGATACTATGCCTTTCAATTCAATTCTCGCATGGTTTTGACAAATAATATATTTGAAAAAAATAATATTTAGCACAAAGTTTACAGCAAGTTGGTACCTACAGATAATGTAAATTATTATCTCTCCTAATGATTATCAGAATGGTATCATAACCAATTCATTTGAGCGCTTTGCTTTTTACTTTGTACAAATAGACTCATGATTTTACTGCATGGTGTTGATTTTTTAAGCAAAGTAATTGAGATTAGGTGCTGACAAATGTAAAAAGAAATAGATGGACAATCTTTAGTGCTACCTGCTTTGCTATTATAATTTAATTAATGTAAATAGAATACAATTAGATGGAATTCTGTCCTCAAGTTTACAAAGTGCTCCATTAAAGAAGAAATGGGATTCATGCAACTTGAGTACTTGACAATATATATATATATATATATATATATATATATATATATATATATATATATATATATATAGAGAGAGGGAGAGAAATATTAAAAACTAAATGAAAATGACCACCAAAACCCAAAAATTGTTGAAACTCATGGCAAAGTCAAATAGATTGATGAGAACGATTCCAAAAATCTGATCAGATTTGAACCCATCGAAGGAATAAATCTTTGCTACTACGGCTGTAACTAGATTTAGTGCATCTCATCAATTAGAACAGTGCACATCAAAGGAGAGAGAGAAAATTTGACAGAAAAAAAATAATCTTAGCTGACATGTAATATTTTCATTGGTGGGATGCACTAAATCTTTGGTACAACAGTAGTACCAAAGATATATTCCATTCCAAGATAATCATCCCGAATACATATTTAGCTAGATATTTTTTTAAATAAATATATAGGGGCATGTTATGTTTACAAATTTTTTTGTTTACAAACTATACTATCTTCTCCCGGGAGAATATAGTAATTCTCCCGGGAGAACATAGTGTAATTTGTAAAAATTTATAAAAATTTTTTGTAAACCGATCATTCCCCATATATATAGTATAAAGAACCAATTCAACCCAAAAGCTTAAACTGTTGGTTGAGTCAAAGAACCAATTCAACCCAAAAGTTTAAACTGTTGGGTGAAGATACATTAATAGTTTTATATATCTCAAACCCAAAAGTTTAAACTGTTACAAAGGTGAATCCGGGACACAAAGCTGATACCATATAAAGAACCAATTCAACCCAAGAGCTTAAGCTGTTGGGTGAGGCTACATTAATAGTTTTATATATCTCAAACACACACACATATATATATATATATATATATATATATATATATATATATATATATATTATCTACGTTTCGTGCACATATATATATATATATGAGTTTTATAAGAGTTATGTTGTAGGAAAGATGTTTATGTTATGTTGTAAAGATTCGTTTTGTGTGTGGGAAATTTTTTTTTTGCTGCGCGCCCCACAAAATATTATGTGTGTAAGAAATTTTTTTTAGTCATGTTAAATGATAGATGATAAACCCTATATATATATATATATATATATATATATATATATATATATATATATATATATATATATATATATATATATATATATATATATATCGGGATGGTTTCGTGATTCTTATTTTTTCTCTTTTCCTATTTAAGGGCAACGTAAACCCTAATGTTGTGTGCATATATAACCTTTTTAATTCTTGATTATATATATACACGTGTTCAAGTATTTTTACATACTTTTAAGCATAAAACTAATTTTATTTACAGGTTTGTTGTTTCTCTCGATCAACAAATTTTTCTTAAAGACGTAAACTTCTAATATTACAACTACTTTTAACTTTTTAATTCCAGAAATGTTATACTTGTTAACTATCTCTTCATATCAAATCTTAACCGTTAATTTGGGCTAATCTAACGGTTATAATTTATATGGTCATATTTATTAATTATAACCGGGACACAAAACAACGTTTAAAATTTAGTAGTAAGAACCAATTCAAGTATAACCTACCTATATATATGTATATGGGTTTGCAGGCTACATTAATGGTTTTATATATCTCAAACATAACAAAATCACTTTTCCGACAACATAACTCTTATAAAACCATATATATATGGGTTTATCATCTATAATTTAACATGATCAGAAAAAATTTTCTACACTCACATCATTTTGTGGGGCCCGCAATAAAAAAAAACTCTGGCACGCAAAACGAATCTCTATAACATAACACAATCACTTTTCCTACAACATAACTCTTATAAAACCCTATATATGTGTGGGGTAGGATATTTTTACACCGGAGTAAGAGTTAGAAGTCTTACACTCAATCTTGACCATGGATCCACTTGTATCCAATGGCTCACATTACTAAAAAATCAGAGCCCTTAGATATAAATGGGATCAATGGTCAAGATTGTGAGTGTAATTTACACTGGTGTAAAATGATCATGACTCTACATGGGGTAGGATATTCTTAGGCTCTGATTTTTTAGTAATGTGAGCCATTAAATACAAGTAGATCAATGGTCAAGATTGAGAGTGTAACTTACACTAGTGTAAAATGATCTTGACCATATATATATATATATATATATATATATATATATATATATATATATATATATATCGGTTTTTTTTTTTTGAAGTTACTTTAAAAAAATTTGTCTAATGTTTATCAAAACGACGTTATTTTGAGCCAGAAATAATGGTGTTTGTAATTTTAATTTATTTCAGAGTTATAATAATATTTATCATTCTAATATTTTAAACTTTCAATCCCAAAATTACATTATTTAGGTGAATATTATACAAATATTTGTAAAATAATTTTTTTTTGTATAATTAGAAACTTTATTCCCTTAATATAAATAGTCAAAGTGATTAAAGCCAACGATAAGCAGCGATTTTATTTTATTTTTTTATGGGTTTTATATTTTTCATGTTGTATAGACAAAAAGTATGTGGGACCCATATGTTAGAAAATATTATATGTAGGATCTATGTTGGCACAGAAATCGAAGGGTGTGTAGGAAAATTTAAATTCTCATGTTAAATGAGAATTATAAAAAAAAATTTATACATGATAAGCAGTGATCTAAGTGTCACATTTCATCATAAACCCAAAAGTGACAATGACCTTAATAATAAGGATAATATATTTTTTGGGGGGCATAATATAAGATAATATATATTAACAGTTGTCAAAGCATAAATTTAAAACCACCATGAAATGACGGTGATATGCAACGAGTCAATCAGTGCTTCAAATATAAGGCCGTCCGAAGTCAAGAAAAAACGAAATTTTAGTAAATTCGTTTTTTTGCGGACATTAAAAACAAGGCAGGAGATGAAAAGGTTTTCCAACCTATCCTTAGAGACACGCACTGCATTTTTTTTTTAAAGAGCGGGCCCGTCATAACATTATAGGAGATGTCACTTCTCTAGTTCTCCTTTTGTATGAGAAGATGATATCCTTAAAAACCAATACCAAAATACATATGGGAATAATATCTGTGTTTTAAAAGAGGTAAGCGTATATCTTTTTAGATTTTAATCGTTGATTTTCGTCAATCAATGATTATAATTTATTGGATTAAAATTATTAATTAATTAATAATAAATTTTTCCCATTAAGTTTGACCCAATAGATTATAACCGTTGATGGACGGAAATCAATGGTTAGAATCTAAAATGATATAAGTTTATATCCTTTAAAAGGATAAATATTTTTCCCAATACATATTACATAAAAGAAAGAAGGTTTAATGTTTCTTTTGTAGATAGATTTATCTCCAACACACATAAAATTTTATGGAATCGATCATTGATGGATCTATTTGGTTGCCAATGTGTGCAATTGCACACATAAATTTGGCCATACATCATTTTTTAATAAAGAAGATATGTGTTTTTAATTAATTAGGAATGTCACTTAGAAAGTAATTTTAGTGACTCCATTGCCAAGAATACAAGTACAGGTACTAAGAAGGAAACACATCTTATTTACTACTTATATTTTAGTGATTTTATATCATTAAGTTGATTACTATTTTTTTATGTTAAGTCGAAGTTTTCTTTTCTTTAAATGTTTGATGATTATATCCCTTATATTATATGAATGCAATTTTGTCATGTTAAGGAAAAGACAAATTATAGAATATTAAAGAAAGTGAGATGACATATTATTCAATGAATTGGTCTTATTTTTTCTTGACATGACAAAAAAATTGATTCATCTAACATGAGGATATAAATCCCTTTTTGTTTATATTCTTTTAATTTTTAATGCATTTAAAACTCTGTTTAAATTTTTTTTGGGGGCACAGTCCCCAAATCCCATCCACTAAATATTCGGACTAAATATGCATACATAAATAAAATATTTTGAGTCCACCACTAGAGCATATGTGAGAAAAAGGGTAAGAAAGAGAAAATATGGATTTTACAAACTTTTATGTATGTAAGAGATAAATTTATCTCCTATAAATGAAAAATATTAAATCTAAATTAATTTTTAAAAAAATAGCATAACTAGTGACTAGACCTTCCTTGTATAGTTTTACAGATATATATATTTTTTACAAATATATTGCTCACATAGTTTCATATATACATCATGGGCGTTATATTTCTTATGTCGTTGGTGATTAGCACCTTTTCCCGCAGATAAAAACAATTGGGTCCCATCAGTTTTTTCAAAAAAAAAAAAAAAGTTGGGCATGATTTATGAGTTGAGAGTGAGAGAAGATGAGCATATTTATGCAAGAGAAGAATTTATTTTGCCATACATCATTAATGTTCACTTTTTGCCTACATAAGAAATTCAAGCTTCTCGTGTCATATGACTAGTTTCGAATTTCCTGTGGAGAGATGAAATAATGGGGCCTGTAATTTTTTTTTAAAAAAGGTGGAGCACGAAATTTGAAGGGAAATCAATAGGAAAAGTGTTTTCCTTATATATAAAGTTCCCATGATTCTTCTTTATTGTAGAAAATGATATATATCTGCAGATACATATTTTCCAGGATTTCCATGTAGATCTTGGTCTTTTTTAATTTTAAAAAACAAAATCAGGATTAGCATGCAAATCCTAGAAAAAATTTATCTTCGAAAAGTCAGATATCTTTTTGCATATATATATATATATATATATATATATATATATATATATATATATATAAGGCAACTTATTAAATGAATATTTTACTTAGTACATGATGTAATGAATTTTCATTTAATTTTTAAGTTTTCAACTGAGGTTAAATTATTTTACTTGATGGAATAATAAATTTTCTAATGAAATAACGAAAAAGTAGTAAAGTTTTAGTGTTAGAACTTAAGTTAATTAAATTTGTAGTTATAAATTTTTGGATTTTTCTAGCTATTTAAATTTGAAAGTGATTCTTTACCAAAAATATAATAATTTAAAAGTGATTATTCGTTTAACGTTTCTTAGAACTATACAGATGAGTCAAGATGTTGTGAAATAAAATCATGTTAATCTTGGTTGAATTGAAAATTATGTTCTTTTTTGAGTTTTTTTGTTTTTACATATACATATAAGGGTGAAAGTATAGGGGTGAAAGAGGGTTGGGTTGAGCCGAATTTATCCCGAAAATCTCAAGCCTATACCAAAATATTTCAATTTGACCTGGCCGATAGCATCGTACGAGTCTAACGTTAGCCTGGTCTGTCCCATTTATAAAATAACAAATGGTCTGGCCTGACCCATTATCTTGTTAAAATTAAAAACAAAAAACTTTTTTATACCTTTTATTTCTTTCTTTAAGCCATACTTATTACGTAGCTAATCTCCACCGTATATTAAAGCTTGGATGGTATCTTTAGCCAAGTTAGAACGATAGGCATCAATAACTTTTTTTTTCCAGAATTAAATGATGATTCTGATGGTGCTGTAGAGATTTGTACAGATCTTATGTCACTATCAAAGAGAGTATTGGTGAGGGATCGAACCAAGGTCATTTCACCATCTACTTAGCTCACATTAGGGGTGTTCATCAACCAATCCAAACTGATTCAAACCGCGGTGACCGAATCGAAAAACCGATAACCGAATAAACCGAAAGCCGAAAAACCGAAAATAAAAAAGAAATCGCAAATTTTAATTGGACTGGATCGGTTTTCGGATTGGTAGATGAAAACCGATCCAATATATTAATTTCCCTCTACCTACTTGGGTCTTTCTCCAATCATAGCCCAAAAATTTCTAAACCCAAGACCCATTAACCCATTAACTAAACCCAAAAAAAACCTAGTCACATCTCATCAACAAAATTTCATCTATGTAGAGTCTCATATCTCATTGTCCAAAAAAAGAACTATATTATCGTTTACTAATGCTTTTGTATTAAAAAAAGTACAAAGCCAATATATACAAAAGATGTTATTTGCACTATAATTATGAAACAAATTTTGGAATTTTCAAAAAATCTAAAACCGATCCAATCCAAACCGAAAAAAATTGTATTGGATCGGATCGGATTTAAAAAATAATTCAAATCGAATGGATGTTTACATGATCAAACTGAAGGGATTGGATCGGATGATTTTGCTTTCAAAACCGACCCAATCCAGACCGCGAACACCCCTAGTCAGAGAGTGGCAAAGGTAACTCTTTTGAGACCGAGGATAACCCAGAAAAATACATTTATGAGATTTGGGAGTTAGTTTATCGAAGATGGGACCAAGATAATGAACAAAACATGTAGAACCAAAGACATGTGGGGTCAAAGAATATAAAGGCTTATGAGGGAACAAAACAGAGTGAGGTACTTGAAGATGAAGAATAGAAGAGGGCATGCGATTAGTGAGATAGCAAGCGGTGAGAACAACATCACCCCAAACTTGTAGGGGAAATTGCCATAAATTAACAATGTGCAAGTAGTATCAACAAGGTGACGATTCTTGCGGTCGACTACACCATTTTGTTGAGGTGTATGAGGATAAGATGTTTGATGAAGAATGTCATGAGAAGAAAAGAATAGTTGAAATTGATGAGATAAATACTCATAGACATTATCACTACGAAAAGCACGAATAAGAGTACCAAATTGAGTTTTGATTTCATTATAAAATAACAGAAAAATAGAGAATAACTCACAACAAGTTTTCATAAAAAGTAAACAAGTACATCTAGAATAATCATCAATAAATATAACAAAGTACTTAAACCCTAAAGAACAAGGATGATAACTCGGCCCCAAATATTCAGAATGAACCAAAGAAAAATGAGATAAAGCATGACGACTAAGACGACTTGGGAACGTACTATGAGTATATTTTCTAAACTGACATGACTCATAATGTAAACTAGAAAGAGACGATAAATGAGTTAGCACTTTCTGAAGCTTGGAGAGACTTAGATAACCTTAATGAGCACGGATAGTGAGGGGAGAGTCCATAGTAGAGCAAGCTGAAGAAGAAGGAAAAATTTGATAGAGACCGTGAGAGTCACCTTCCCTGAACTCCGATTCTGTAAAATGATAAAAGATTTCGTAAAGGAAATCACACAATCAAGGGATTTGGTCGAACAACTAATGGAAAGTAAGTTAAAAGGGGAATAAGGAACATAAGGAACATAATCCAGATATAAAGTAGGGAAAAGAATAACTGTGCCGATCCCACAGGATTGGACCGAAGACCCATTGGCCATAGTAATAGTAAAAAATGAACCAGTAGTAAAAAGAGCGGTGAATAGAGACTTATTACCATAAATGTGATCAGAAGCCCTAGAATCAAGAGTCCAAGGACCCATACATTGTAAGTGAGAGATCACAACAAAAGAATTACCAGATGGAGCAACGGAGGTTGTAGAACTAGTTGTTTGCTTCTCAGACCACCAAGTTATAAATTCATTAAGAAGAGAGATAGGAGGTTGTGGTGGCTTGCCATGGAGCTTCTAACAGCAGTCAACAATATGATTGGTCTGATGATAATGAGTACAAAGTAACTGACACTTACAGGGCTTATGTCCATGACTAGTTGGAGACTAAGAAATAGAAGAGATATGTAATTCATGATCACCAAAAAAAGGGAGACCAAAAGAAAATCAAAGACGTCAAATACAAAGCTAACCGGAAGGAGTGGGATCCGTGCCATACCAAAAAACTATGTCAAAACACCAAAACAGGATCAGATCCATAACTGTCTTAGAGAAGGGAGAAAAACCCATCGGTCGCCGCCAGAAAGGAGTTGCCCCGCACCGCCACGCGTCGACAAACTAAAGACAATGCACAAAGCTTTTACACGCGCGTGAGGGCGTATGAGAGAATTTTTGGGGAAATACTTGGACAGATGGAACCGCACGGTCGAGATGAGCACAACGGTAGGTGGCTAGCAAGAAAAAGCTACCAGAAGGTGGTGGTTGACGGCGGAGGAGCGACAATCAAGGTTTTCCAACGATGGTTTGCGAAGAGAAATGGTTCAGAAATGATGCACAGATGATCCTAGAACAAAAGAGATCTTCAAAAATTGACAAGGAGACAGTATCCAGAAAAATTGGAAAAGACGATGAACAATGAGTTTACCGAAAAAAAATAGATCAGTATTCCTCTCGTTATGCTCTAGATACAATGTAGAATAACAAGAGACAAAAGGAACATTGAATGAATTCATATACTGAATTAATACAGGAGTGTACAATATATAGAAACACAATTGGTCTTAACCCAGACCTAACCCGAATTATAATGAAATAACGAAATAAATGTTCATAAATAATAATATTATCTTTCCAATAATAATAAAGATATTATTTGCAACAAAATTTATGAAATGTTCTGTTGGAAAAATCACCCTTACACACATTGGTAATTCTGATTCATTCAATTCGTTTTTGGTATTACATATATCATTCCTGGGAAGCCTAACTGCTCCTTCAATATATTTTTCAAATTCAAGTTAATAAAATGAAACTTGATTTTTTTATTAAGTTAAACCGAGAGACGAAAATAACAAGAATGTCCAAATAACAAGAAGTGTGAGAGGAAACGTTCCTCCTAAATTCTTTGTAAGGTCCCAAAATTCTTCTATTCCAATTGGGAGTCATTAATTAATTAGGGTAAAATAATTTATTTTAAGCGAGATACCAAAAGTCGAGACTCAAGCAACTCTCTTATTATTTTATAGCCTAAGAACTTTTGGACTTCAAATAAACCCATATTTATCAAAGTTAAGTCAAAAAGATAAAAAGGAAGTTGTGATGATAAATTAAATATGGCAGAACAAACAAAGAGAAAAGTTCCTTATGATAAATCGTTATTCGAATTCTGGTCCGAAAGGTTTTAATATTTCCAAATGTTTCATTTGTGCCGTACGAAAGCACATCATATTTCGTTGCTAGAAAAAACCATATACCAACCCGCGGCATCAAACACCAAAGGGAGCCTTTTGAACAAACTGCATATAATTAATGGGAAATAGTAGTCTCATGTTGCATGAGACTACTATCTTATGTCATAGATATTTCGATAACTGTGCTACTTTTTTCTTTTCTTTTCTTTTTTTAGTGGTGGTCTCATCATTTTGTGTCTTAACATAAGATATGTTCTCTCCTACAACATGAGAGTAGACAATCCCATAATTAATTAACAGTTTTTCTCTTATAGTCTAAAGATTAATAGCTATAGCCTCTGCCTGCCATTGAATAATTATATAATCAGGTACCAAAACCACTCAATGGAAAAATTCTTTATGCCGTTCTCTGCTTTTGGAAAAAAATTAATTAGCTTCCCCACCCAAATTTGTTGGCAGTATCGCAGTAGTGTGGGTGCTTTTGTTTTTGTTTTCCCCTTTTTTACTATCTTTCTATAAAGGGAATAAAGACAAATTCACCACAAATTAAAGTTTCATCATCCACCATCCACCCCTTAACATAAAAACTAAATATTAAAAGAAAGAAAAAAAATCCATTTAGTTGTTGATCCTTTATGAAATTAAATTTGCATTCTTTAAGCTATCAAAAAAAAAATTGCATTCTTTAAAATGTATAGCTAGTACAAACCTTTTAATTAATAGTTACAAAATTTTCTGACTGCATTAATAAATGTTTTTAATTACTGCTGTTGAGTGCCAATCAGACCTTGTAATTATCCAGTTCATGTATAAAGTAAATAATTCTCTTATGACAGAAAAAGTTACAATTCAAAACAATTAATTCCTAAATCCAACATATATCCGTTGCCTTTTTTAGATGTTTGGTTTAACCGTAAAGGGTTTTTAATTAAAAAAATTTAAGAGACTTTTAAAAATGATTATTTCTCCCAAAATAATCTATTCCTAAACTTACATTTAGTTCTAGCATGGGATGCAATCAAGGAAATTAATCCCTGGCTGAAAATTCATTTTTTGCTTTCAGTTGGCTAGTTGTGATAGAATGAGAGAAAAGCGTTCTTATAAAGCATAAAAATAAATCTACGTAGTTTCTGTAATGAGTTTTTTTTTTCTTATATTACTTTGATTATTTAATTGGTCAATTCGAGTTAAATAGGATCACATGAGCAACAAAATTCTCCTTATCAAATTTTAATACAACTGTATTTCAAGGGACTAAAATTTGAGACTACTAATTAACATAGAATAACCCCTTACTAATTGATTCATGTAGTTAGTGATAGTTTCTGCGGCGAGTTAGTTCATGCAATTAGGATCACTTAAATAAAAGGAAAATTTTCCTTCGATTGCATCCTTAAGTTCATACAATTTTTTTTGAATTTTTTTGAAAGTACATTATGTTCTTCCGGGAGAACATAGTGTAATTTGTAAGAGTTTGTAAATAAAAAAGTTTATAAATATAATCTGTCCCTATATATATTAGATAAAATTTTAGACAAAATCAGTTTGCCTATTCCAAGGTTAATGACATACTACAAGGCTCACTGAGTTCTTAAGAAAATATTTATAAATGACCTAACTAATAAAAGTTAACTAACTAACAACGTTAGATATATATAAAATTATTAATGTAACCTCATGTCCTCACCCACTAGCTTAACTTTTTGAGTTGAATTGATTTTTTACACAGTATTTAGAGCTTCCTTGACGACAAGGTAAAAAAAAATGTATTTATGCAGTATTTTTGGGTTGAAGTGTTTTGTGAAATTTCTTAGCATAGGTAAGTGGACATGTGCATTGTCTACCCTTCAAACCCGGTGCTCTTGTGTATGGGTCCATTTTAGAAATATATAAAATCATTAATATAGCGTAACCCACCAACTTAAGATTTTATGTTGAATTGATTCTTTACAGATAAGATTTGAATTCAAATTGTCGGAATATTAGACACCAACTTTTATTTCTTGTTTTTTTTTTTTAGAATTTTCTTTGTATTGAATCTTTATTATTAATTACTTTAGAATTAATAACGATTAGTTCATACCACTTTAACTTATATAATTACAAATTCTGAATTTATAGGTGTGTAACATTACTCTTAAGAATGAGCTTATGCCCGCAAATTATAAGATTTTAATTATATAAATTCTTTATCAATTAGTAGTGTTTTCGAAAATTCCAATTATTGATTATGTTCACGAAAACTTAATACAGCCACCCATTAAGGAGCGGAATTTAATAAAAACGGTAATTATCTTGCATTGACTTGACTTAATATACCTTTTTGTTGGGGTGATGATAACTATACACTATGATGCACAGACACGGACACGGGACACGACACGACACGCCGACACGTTAATTCTAAAAAATGTCATATTTGGACACGTTGGGACACGTTTTGATATTAAATAAAATCTTTAATATATATAATATAATTTATATTTAATACATATAAGAGTCCATGATAAGTCATATAACTAATCAAATACTTAAATTTCATAACATAAATAAATATAAAAATAATTTTTTGTACTTTGTTAATTTTCATATCATATTTCATAATAGAAAAAAAATAATTTATAAACTATTTTTTATTTAGTTAATAAAACAAAATTAAGATTAAAAAAAAAAAGTGTCCCAGCGTGTCCGAATATTGACCGCGTGTCAGAAAAGGTTGACTGCGTATCCGAAAAACGTGTCGGAATGTGTCAGAGAGTTGACCGCGTGTCCCCAAATGTTGACCGCGTGTCGGACGCGTGTCCGAGCATGTCGGAGTGTGTCCGTGTCAGACACGTATCCGACACGTAAATTTTGAAAAAAAATCACGTGTCCGTGCTAGGTAGACTATACATACTTTAATATCTCGTCAATTTACCTCTTAAATATTGTAAGGGTTTTAACATCACACAACAAAATTTTCTACACACATAACATTTTGTGGGATTCACACTTTTTAAAACAAAAAAATAAATAAAAATTAAGGCACGCAAAATGAATCTCTATAACATTACACAATCACTTATCCTACAACATAACTCTTATAAAACTCATATTTAAAACGAATGAAAGTTGTTGCAATTTTTTTTTTCTACTTAGCCATGCTACAGGGATAAATTTGTAGTACTCTTGTACACATAATATATCACTTAAATCATAATGGATGGATTTACGTGACATTAAAAAAACAAAATGCCTAGAAACTAATTATAAATACAATTAGATAATGCCATATGCTATAGTTTATGTGGGTGTGATATATACCACATATTTACTAAAATGTTGTCCGTTATATAGCCTTTGCTGTAGTCAACTTTTGTATTGGTGTCAAGTGACAAGATACTCGATCAGCCTCCTCTTTTTTCGGGTCATCAAGCTAAACACATAAAACAAGAGGCCTAATGCGACCCCTAAAAAGCTGGTAACTCTACAAAGAGCCAAACATAACCTAACTCATCCCCGTTTTGAACTAACATTCTCCTACCAATAATACCATGGACGGAATAATTAATATAAAATTTTATTACTCTCATTTCAGGTAAGATAATTTATCTTATGTTATAGAAAAAAATGGATAGGACCTATTATTATATAAAAAAAGGGTGGAGTGGCGAAAATCTAAATAAGAGAACATGAAAAATGTTATTTTATGTGAAAGGAAAATAATATTTTTTTAATTTAATATAATAATATTAACATCTTTTGAGTCAATTTATGTTAAACACAAATGGCTATCTAAGCCTCGATCGTTTGAATCTTAAAGCCAGGTATTGAGATATTTTCACCATTTTGCCCCTCATTAATTATTTAATAATCATTTTATCTCTCACACAGAATTATCTACCAATCAGCCCCTCTTTAGTCGATTAAGACAAAAATTTAATCGATTAAATGGCCAAAATAGACAAAAATCGATGACTTGAAGATTTAGTCGATTAAATCTCCCTATTTAGTTGATTAAATCTCTCTATTTCTTCTGATAAAGAGGAAAATTTAATTGATTAAATCTTCATTTGACCATTTAATCGATTAAATATTCAATTTAATCGATTAAAGAGTGATAATTTGGTAGATAATTTGCAATCAGGGACAAAATGGTTATTAAATAATGAATGAGGGGCAAAATGATGAAAAAGTCCAGGTATTGGATATAAAACAATGCACAACTCAACTTCATTTGAAATTATAATTATAAATACATTTCTCTCAATTGCTTTATTAAGAGTAACATGATTTTGGTTTTTAATTTATTTTTAAATTTAAAAATAATAATCTTTGATGAAAACATAAAAAAATTATAAAAAACAAGGGATATTTATCCTTTTAAAGGATATAAAATTATGTCATTTTAGTCAAAATTATTATATTTTGTAGTGATATAAACATAAATCATAGTGAATTTTTTTTTCAATTTAAATATTAAAGAAAAGGAAAAAGTTCAAATAACTCCACGTTGTTGTTTGTCTTTGAATCACTTACCTCTTGTTTTTTATTTTTATTTTTTTATATTTACCTTCCTATGCTTTTTTATCCATATCCCTTCTTAATAGTGTTAAGAGTTTCTATTCAATATGTGTATTCTACTTTTTTTTTTATAAATAAAAATACGTTTAAACTATCTTGAGTCAATTTCTTCCCCAAACTTCGAACCAAATCTATGCATCTCTGCTGACACTCTTATATACACAAGGGGCATTTGTCAACCTCAATTTCTTACATTTGGCAAACAAGCCTCAAGCGCTGTATTTGAATCACATAACATGTTACATGAAGTACAATATTAAGTTATAATTTTATACAAACTACAGGTATTATTAACTTTCATTTTGCTACTATGTTGGAGGAGCAGTTATAATGTTATATCCAAGGCAGATATTACTAATGCATACGTTTGCTCCTATCTCTAACAAACTCATCCAAGTTCCTGCAAAATATAAAATTCATGTTAAGAAATCACAGAATTGACTAACTAGCCCAACTTATGATAACAGGAAAGATCTTTACCTATCAATATCATCATCATTTGAATTATTTTTCAATGATTCCAACTGCGAGATGATTTAGTTGCCTATAAAATTTTTGATGACCATGTTATAGCTTCATGTGACAAACATGAAAGAAAATGAGTGAAATATTATTGATCTGTATTTACATCGGAGAATAATTGTTTCTTGCATCTACTATGGGCCTCTAGGTATTCCTCATAGGACTGCAACCAAAACACAGAGTGTCAATTAAAAGAAGAA
The DNA here is from genome assembly GCA_032173675.1 of Gastrolobium villosum. NCBI lineage: Eukaryota > Viridiplantae > Streptophyta > Magnoliopsida > Fabales > Fabaceae > Gastrolobium > Gastrolobium villosum. Next base: position 159,960 of record JAVKPL010002440.1, read on the forward strand.
AAACGCAATTTGAAACAAAAGTCATACCAATTTTACAAGGGTTTTATGTTCATTATATCGTAGGAAAAGTGATTGTGTAATGTTATAGAGATTCGTTTTGCGTGCCATATTTTGTTTTGTTTTGTTTTTTTAATGTGTGAACCCCACAAAATGTTGTGCGTAGGAAAATTTGTTGTGTTATGTTAAAGAAGGAAAATGAAAACCCATTTTTAACACAATAGGTAACCCTTTCTCCTGCCAGCATCATGCAACAGATTTTAATCAACAGCTGCAAGACCTAAAAATTTCTAGGAACTCAATTTCCAGTACAGTAATAGCCGGCTTCAACGTCTTTATTGGGATCCCAAGAAGAAAGTGGGGAGAAGGCATTTGAAGGACCTTAACAAGAAAATGTTCTTGCATTTTAAGAAAAAAATCGATTTATTTTTTGTCTTGAGAATGATTTAGTTTAATTTCTATTATGAGAAATAAGAAATTGAAGCAACTTTTTTCTGTTTTTTTATTCCAAAGCACAAAATGAGAAACATTTATCTCTTATTCTCAACTATGTGCCTCATCTATCTTTTTCTATCTCCAACCAAGCCGTCTTTTACCCATCAGGTAAAGTGCTCTTCTCCTATTCTTTTCTCCATGATTCTATCTCTTCAAAACATTGTTCCTCTCCCTCCCCCTACCTACCCCTCTCCCTCTTTCTTTCCATGACTCCATCTCTTCAAAACAGAGAGGGCTTGATTACACCCAAAATCAACTGAAAAACAAGATGAATAAACTTAGACAAGAATATTTAAGTTTCAAGAAATTACTAGGCATATATGGTTTTGGATGGAACACTATTTTGAAAACCGCTACAATTGAGGATGCATCTTTATGAGATATCCACATTAAGGTAACTTTTAACATAGTGGCTCCTAAGGTTTCTTGTATATTTGTTGATTTTCTTTTATTTAAAAAATTAGGTAAATATTTTGTACATAACAATCCCCAATGGGAGAAATTTCAAAAAAATGGCATTGGGAAAAGTTAGTTGAGATATTGGGGATGTTTGTGTATTTATCTATTCATTTGTTTCATTAATATTAAGGTAATATAATATGGTATTAAAAAAATAGTGGTATTTTTATATACTTTAGAATTTTCAAGAGACAAAATATTATATTTGTTTTGGTATTTTTATTGTATTAAAATATTATATTTTTATATATTTTTGCATTTTCATGAAATAATTATTATTTGTTAAATATTAAAATTTGACATTTTACTTAGAATATCTGTTGTGATTTGATTATTTTGCACATTGAATGAAATATTTGTAATTATTTCAAAAGTAAAGAAATATATTTGTATTGTGTTATCAAACATAATTTTATTTCTCAAAATAAAAATTAAACGTATTATATAACATATTGTTTTCATTGAAACTCTTCCAAAACATGAAAACATAATCATTGTCATGCACACTCCAAATAGAATCTATTTAATTGATACATATGTTAAAATGCATTTTATTATGTACATAATATAGTGTACCATTTTATTCATTTCTCAATTAGACCTTAAAAAAAACGTTGCTCATTAATGTTTTAAGAAGCTTGACATATTTTCATTAATTATTCTTAAATATAAAAAAGTAAATAATGTTTTTAGGGTTTATCATCTATCATTTAACATGACCACAAAAATTTTCCTACACACAATATTTTGTGTGGCCTGCAGCAAAAAAAAAAACTCCGGCACGCAAAACGAATCTCTATAACATAACACAATTATTTTTCCTATAACATAACTTTTATAAAACTCATGTTTTTATACATATGTTTTTTTTCTTTCTGTGAAAGAAAGGGCTTAACAGCTTAGAAACAAATTAAATAAAATGAACATTCCTAATACTAGTGACAGCACAAACATCAGCAAAAAATAAACACCTAAGCCCAAGAGGAACATGACTAAACTTCTTATAGACAGAGGTCTGAGTAAGACATATCAAATGGTTGGCTAACTAAGATCAGCACACTGATTTCCTTCACGGTGAATGTGTTGAGCCTTGATGTCCAAGTCTTTGTTCATGCAAGTCTGAATACGAGTAACAATATGCGACTCTCGGACAACATTATCTTTGTTGGTAAGTAACGTGATCACCGAAGTGGAGTTACTTTCAATTATAAGTTTCCTAAACTTTTGTTTCAAGCAAATTCCAACCCTTTCCTAAACCCTTTGTTTTTATACAAATGTCTTTTCTTCATAATTTTAACATATTGCGTGTTGAGTTCATTTTTTCTAAAGTTATTTTAGATAATTTTATCTAATATTCACCGAAACGATGTCATTTTGGGATGTAAATTATGATTATTTATAATTTTAATTTATTCTAAAATTATAATAGTCTTTACCATTTTAAATTTTAAATTTTTTAAGTTTTTAATCCAAACTTATATTATTTTGAATAATATTAAGTAAAATTATCTAAAATAACGTTAAATATATATATATTTTTCCTTATGCGTTTTACTTTTACCGCGGAGAAAAGAGGGATGGGCCCGCCTCGTTGTGCATAATCTAATTCACTTCCAAAGTCTCTCCGCCGTCAGCCAATCGAAGCCGCACAACCATCAATGTCTTATATATCAAACACGTGGAGGACAATGGAGCTATGGTCACGTGCCATCAAACTCGTGGTTGGGGAAACACTATGTTTTTGGTATGGACTATGGGGAGCGGTGGCTAGGACGATAGTGCCAATGGGTTTCCTTGACTTAATCCTCAAATAATTTTTCAGGAAATTTAAAAATGTTGGATTTTAAGGTAAATATATGGTCATTCTGGACCGACCAAGCAAACCTTTCTCTGGCCCAACCCTATTTCTCCACGTTAAGTATGAATGGAAATTGTAGACGGCTGATTATTTTTGAATTGTAGTTTCATATCAGTGGTTGTCGGAATCCATACACATCGTCTAGAATTGGTGAAGAAATGCAAATAATCTTTGCTTCAATGGCTTTCATGGGGATATTTCTTTTTTTTTTACAAAAGGGCTTTATTGAGGTTGGATCATTCTAAAAAGAGACCTCATACTTTGTCCAATTATGAAAAGTTGAAGTTGTGGGTGGAAGCCAAGGGTAAGGTCGTAGCTAAGCAAAGAGTCCACGGATTCTTTTATATGTATATATTTAAAAATATAATTGTGACACAAACCATTTAAGATTGATGTGACAATTTACTTATTGGTAAAGGATAAGTTATTTTTAGTGAACCCAAAATAACGTCTGGGACGAAAATAAAGATATTTTTGTAATTATAATATATTACATGGTTATATTAGTTTTTATCATTATGATTTTTTAATCTTATAACCGAAAATAACGTCGTTTTGAGCTCACTGGAGATAATTTTATCTTCAATTACCGGAGAAATACTTTTCCACATTTATTAGAATTATGATTACAATAGAGACAAAAATTGATCATTTAAAAATAAATAAAGTATCGGAAATTAAATTTAAATAAAAAATTAAAATTTAATATATATTGATAAAGAAATGTTATATTTATAATTTCTTTTTCTTTATAACCTCTTCTAATCATTTTTATATTTATTGGATCAAAATTATATTAATTATTATAAAATAATATTAAATTAGAGCTTTGATTTTTATCCAAAAAATATAAAAATAATTATAAAAAATTATTTATAAGTGAAGAAAAGGTTTCAATCCACTATTTATCACATTTTTTCTACTTTAATTTGATGAATTCCGGAGGTTAGGAACGGAAAACTAATTTCTATGTTATTCCTAAAGTGGGGCATATAGGTTTTTCGTGTCGTATAAATAGCGGTATGCTTCCTTTGCAACACCAGAAAATCCACGGATCACTCCCAAATCCATCCATCTCCATTGTTCCTTGCAAATGTTCCCAGAGAGCTTCTGTTCAAGTCAAGTTCCTTCACACAAGTCCTCTTCAAATTTCTATTACCCCAGTTCATATTCCACACAACATCATCACACTCTTTAATTTCTCCCTTATTAGGCACTCCAAGCAAGAACCCAACTTCATAATTTTTCAGCTGTTCGCCGCGTCTTTGACACTGACGGTACGTACACATATATGCATAAATATGGTAGTCCATGTAAATCATATGTAGGATATGGTAAAAAAAAAAAAAAAAATCATTATCGTTACACTTTATTTTGCTTATCCCCTGCTTTATATATACTCTGTTTCGGTAGTCTCAATATGCTATGCTATGCTATACGCTTGCAGACTAAGCTTGTTTGTTCTTTCTTCTTCATCTTATTGTAATTTGGTGTTAAGTTATAAAACAAGTTTTTATATATTCACTTGTATACTTATCTCTTTCTTTCGTTTGATTTAACTTGATTAATGTATACTAGTTTTAAGGAAAGTTCTTTTGTACATATTGTATATAAATTAATGTGTGGTCAACTTGGCAGGTATAGTTAAAAAAATGATTATCCCAGTATCTTCTGCCCCTGCTTGCAAACAAGTATTGCCCCTAATAAATTTCCAAAAGGGGCTCACCAATATGGAGTCCTTGTCCTTGTTTCACCATCGCAAGGATAAGGTGGTTGTGATATTGGGGGCCACAGGAACCGGCAAGACGAAGCTGGCAATAGACTTGGCCAACCATTTCCCACCAGCGGAGATAGTGAACTCTGACAAAATGCAAGTTTACAAGGGTCTTGACATAACAACCAATAAGGTAACAGAGGAAGAGACTCGTGGGGTCCCACATCATCTTCTTGGCATGGTTGATCCTAACTTAAATTTCACTGCTAATGACTTTTGTGTCCATGCCTCTTCGGCAATCGATTCCATCGTGGGAAGGGATGGATTACCCATAATTGCTGGGGGTTCCAATTCCTACATAGATGCTTTGGTGAACCATAACACGGAGTTTAGGTTAAGGTACGAGTGTTGCTTCCTCTGGGTAGATGTTTCACTCCCTGTGCTCCATTCCTCACTACATGCACGTGTAGATCGCATGATGGAGGCTGGTCAACTTGACGAGGTTCGTGAATTCTTCGACCCTTATGCTGATTACACTAGAGGGATTCGAAGGGCCATTGGGGTTCCTGAGTTTCACGATTTCCTGAGAGCAGAGTCAACGACAGAGGATTACAGAATAAGGAAGAGGCTCCTCGAGAGTGCCATTGCGAGGATCAAAGTCAATAACTGCACGCTCGCAAATCGCCAGCTACAGAAGATTCATCGCCTGCACAGCATGTGGAAACGGAGCATGCACCGCCTCGACGCCACCGAGGTTTTCCTCAAGAGTGGCTCTGATGAACAGGCACGTGAAGCGTGGGAGGATCACGTGCTGGCGAAGAGTCTTAGGATCGTGCACAAGTTCCTGTACGAGGAAACCCATGTTGTTCCCGCTGGAATTGTGTCCCCAAAAGATGTAATTACTGCTGTTTCTGCCCCACCGCCGCCCGTGGCAATGGCTGCCGTTGCGGCTGCAACCCATTAGAGGTAGGGCCAGAGAATCTATATACGAAGGTCGCACCATTAACATGCTTGACACTATGGCATTCCACATCTTTTTTTTTTTTTTTTTCAGGTCATGTATTGGTAGCAAAAGTTTTACTCTCCCTCCCTCTCTCTCTCTCTCTACATATATGTATAATCTTTTGTTCAACTTCTTTGACAGGTTATATGAAAAATGTCTGGTTAACTTAAGGTTATATTTATAACAATTTTTTCTTTATAATCTTTTATAATTTATAATTGTTGGATTAAAATTAAATTAACGATTCTCATTTAATATTATTTTATAATATTTGGTTTAATTTTAATCCAATAATCATAAAAATAATAATAATAAATTATAAGAGAAAAAATATTGTAAATATATTAGTTGTTTTGGGTTACATCGGGGCCAGGAATACTTAATTGTGTTCCATAGGAATTAATTATGTTAATGGAGCATAGCATATACGATCCCTGCATTGTTGGCTCATGTTGTGGACCTACGGTGTAACAGTTGCACTAAGGAAATGCTTGTTAAATTTGATACCGATGTAGTTACTAAAAAAAAAAAATATTTGATACCGATGTGACAGAATTTTCATTTCTTGACGCATTAGAGAATCTTACAACTGCATACTCTTCCAGTGTAATTGATAATAACCACAATAATTGTGAAAAAAAATAACACTATCCTTAGCAACGCATTGTGAAAAGAAAGATGAGATTAGCATGATAGAAAACAGTTGAAGTATCTCCGGCGGTCCTACTCTTCAATTCAATTCTTCTTTTTTTGGTAATCAATTCAATTCTTCTTAAGTTGCACTATATATATCGCTTTTCACGGCTCGTTAAATCCCCTGGTTACAACTTTTTTTAATCAATTAAAAGTTTAAGATACTTCTGCACAAATTTTTTTCATAGGACACACTTTTTTCACACAATTTTAAGGAAACAAGTTTTTCTTACTTTAATCAATTTTTGAGTTGGTCTAAATAGTAAAACGAAAACAAAAATGAAGGACTTAAAAGTTCAAGCATAGGTACTACTTGAGGCCAGGGATCACTAGTATTTGGAAACCGACCATTTTGTTATGTTTGGATAAAAAAATTACAAGACTGTCACGCCAATAATAAATTTTGCCAAAATGTCACGTGGCATAATTCACTACACAGTGTAGCGAATTATGCATGCAAGTAATTCGCTACACAGTGTAGCGAGATATGCCATGTCAGAACCAAAAAGTGTCACGTGTCAAAATTATTGAAATTCGCTACCCTATGTAGCAAATTTCAACAATTACACTTTTTGGTGCTGAGCATCCTAACGTGACATATTTCGCTATACTGTGTAACGAATTACTTGCATACATAATTCGCTACACTGTGTAACGAATTATGCCGCGTGGCATTTTGGCAAAATTTACTGTTGGCGTGACAGTCTGATAATTTTTTTGTCCAAATATGACACTTTGGTCAGTGTCCCATAGTATTTGTGCTTTATACTTATTCAGTGACCGTAGAAGAAATTTTTTGCAACTCATTCAAACAAAGTGTACCCATTATTTGTATAAAAAAGAAAAAGAAAAGAAAGAAATTGCTAGTTTTTTAATGTGAAAGTAGTATGAGATGATGATTTTTGCGGAAGAAGTATAAAGTCCCTAGTATTTTCTTGTAAAATTAGTAATATTGACCCATCTACCACTTTTTCCAATAAAACATTTTTGTATCTCCCGCAGCAGAATTTTTTTTTTCTTCCAAATTGTCACGTAGCTAAAGTTGCTGTTTATTGTAGAGACTATTGTTTGGCCATATGGCACGACAATTGAGGCAACAATACTCACCTCATTGACTAGCGACTAAAGCAGTCAACATTGCATTACATGTTTTTCTGACACGTGGCTGATAGAGGACAGAAGTAATTTGACAGATATAGTGCAACATGTTAGATCAATCCATAGGTGCTGTACTGTGTAGCCTGTATTTCTTTAATATGTTACACAGCATAACAAGTATAGACTAGTATGACATGTTACACCATATTCTCAACATAGTCTATATATTTTGGGAAATCATACTCTTATGTTGCATAAAAGGGATCTATCATGTTATTCTCTCTTCGAAAAACGTGCCTCTATTTTTTCTTTCTCTTTTCTAAAAATTGGTGGGGCCCACTTTATTTATCTCTTAACATGAGATAATTTCTCTCATCCTACGTGAGAGAAATAATCCCTATATACTTTAGTCCTCTCTCTGCCATGTGTTAGAAAAACATTAAAATTGAATGTTTTAGTCGATAGTCATTGAGGTAAGTATTATGGTCTTAATTGAGAGATTTATTTTGGTACTCCCGACCCATAAAATGCTGGGTGAGTCAGAAAAGAAAGAGTGAAAGAAAGATAGAAGATAAAGGAGGGAGAATTTTTTTTTTCATATGTCACTTTTTGAATGGGAGAATATACCATGTTCCATAAACATGTTAAAAATTTGCTTCATTTGACTTGCCACGTGGCTAATCAGTAATCTCTAAAGACTTTGGCTGCGTGGCACTTTGAATTTTATTTTTTGTACTGCGTGACATACAAATACATTTTATCAGAAAATGGGTCAATGTGCCAAAACTAAAAGTACCTAAATTTGGCGACCGTACGAGTGAGAAGCATTATTGGCATCCGTGGAGGACGGTTGAAGGGGATGGGTTGCGGTGTAGAGTCTGTAGACCATATAGTATATAATGAAAAAATCAAAAATGCTTTTTACTTTCTTTTTGTCTTTAAGTAATAAGCAACCGCTCCTTTTGTGAACCTTCCGTACTGGTAGTTTGTGGTGAACCTGCATCAAACATGATTAAAGTTGGCTCTTGGTGGGGTCCAATCCAAAGGTTGAGTTTAATCACACTGATTGATTTGTGATGTGAATTCGGAGTATAAGTCCCATGCCCCACTCATTGTGGTGGGAACCAGCAATGAATGGCGTTTTGGTCTTTTTACTTTGAATTTGAATTGAGTGAGTTGTGCCTCTTACCCACCACGGAAATGACATTGAAACATGTACTCCACTACGTACATTTATTATTAATGTAAGCCAATAGAGATGTCCGTTTCATCAACTCATGCAATCTCAATAAGATCAAGCGGGTGAGGGAGGCCAACCCCAGTGCGACAAACACAAATATATGATTTGACGGAATTGATCATACTTGATAATGTGATTGACGGATTGAAAACTTGTTGAGATGGGTTGTGATCAAATTCATCTTGTGATGGGTATAGTATAATGCCTCTAAAGTTGATACTAAACTTTTCTAATACGGTAACCTTTATACAACTAATAAAGGATACTAATGAAGGGAACAATTCTTATTCTAAGGTTTATTGGGAATCTTGAAAAAGAGACAAAAGGGGTGAAGGGTTATTAAAAAGGTGGGGGCAATACTTTCTCTTCTTCATCTCACGATTCCAGCCAATATATAACAAACAGTTTGCCATTATATACTCCCACTCACCACCCCATATTTAAAAGGTTATGGTGGAACTACACAATAGGGGCAAAAAAAAAAAATATTGTAATTTTTTGTTCTTAAGCACTTTTTTAATTCCCCTACCTCCCATTTCGAGTATAGCGCATTTCACAAAAATTTGCTTGTATTATCAGGGAAATACTTGGTAAAAAAATTGATAAAAGGAAACGTTCTATATGTATACATTAAAAATGCATGTGTATGGTCAAAATCACCTTTAGTAAAGGGGCATTGTCTTGGCTTTGCATCTCATATAAAAAGAAAAGGTGAAAAAGATAGAAAGAGTAATGATTTTCCAATGCTTCCTTCCATGAGCATCTTGGTCCACATCAAACATACATAGAATATATTTTCTTAAGGTTATAATATAAAAGTACAGTATCTGTTCTTATCAGTTCAGTAACTGTATGATAGTGATTCATATGCATCTCATCACTACCAAAATATCTATATTTTAATTAATAGATATCATTATCAATTTATAAGGTTATTAGTGCCTGACATTTGTAAATTCTGAAGGACAACTTATAATATGTTTTCAATATATCATTGCTTCCGACGGGGATCGCTACGAGGCTCGATGGCTCTGTGTCTATTGAGATTGATTCAAAACAATACTAACGAAATGCATATATATATATATATATATATATATATATATATATATATGAGTTTTATCATGGTATAGGAAAAATAATTGTGTAATGTTACATAGATTCATTTTGCGTGCCATATTTTTTCTTTTCTTTTTTCTTTTAAAATGTGTGGGTCCCACAAAATGTTGTGTGTAGGAAAGTTCGTTGTGTTATGTTAAAGGACGAAATGAAAACATATATATATATATATATTTGAGCAACATTCAAACAGTTATACGATATTTTTTTTATAGTTAAATATGTCACTCATCTGAGCAACTTAACTATGCTGAAGTCTGCACTCTGGAGTTTAGTGGTACATCCATATAAGAAAATAAATACTTTATTTCATTTGACGTTACAAGAAATAAAAAAAGACTAATCATCATTACTAAGGCATTGATAATATTTCAACACCAAAAAAAAAAAAATCATATGGAAATTATCAATTTCTTAAATGAACTTATACGTGTATATACGACAAGCTGTCAACATCAAATAATCAATTTATATGTAAGTCTCCACCGGGTTTGTTAATTCCGTATATCGCCACTTGATAATGTGACACATAAGAAACTGTTTTTTAATATATGTGATATGCAGAAACAACGAAAATAAATAAGTTACAAAGATCAACCATAAGGGCTTCTTATCGATCAGGCAATCTGTTATATCCAACTCTAAACACGGCACATTATGGATGGTCGGACGAAGTTCTAACATATATATGTTGACACACTGATTTTGCAGAGTAGGAGCGACTTTAACGTGTTCCGGGAGCAAAATATTTGGGGTGGGATGAGGTGAGAGAAAGAGAAAAAATATTAAGGAGAGAGGAGAGAGAAAAGAAAAAGAATTTTTTTTAATACATGTGTCAATTTTTGAGTGAGAGGACCACAGTGATCATGTAGCATATTAAAAAATTCTGCAGAGTAGGGTGGTCCTCACAAACCGAGAATGATGGGCCGACCTACAAAGGCCTATCAAGGATCTATTTCCTTGGCATCCCTGCAACGAGTACATGGAATTCTTCGTAGAGGATCACTTTGAAGCCTGCGTAGCTTACCATTGTTCATGCACACACGCATGATGGTGAGACAATCGTAAAGAATCATTTCAACCCAAAATCTTAATGTGTTGGGTGAGAGTCTTTTTAATAGTTTATTTTATTCTCAAACAACAACTTCTCAATGCAATGGTTAGGAATTAGCTCACGGTCTTTGAATCACATTTTTTCTTAGTTATGGAATATTTTCTCACATAATAGAAACTCATTTTCTCCCATTGAAGAGGCACCTGATAGATCATGCTTGCATGAGCTGTTACTTTACTAGATTTTAGAATCATCTTAGCCTACACATATTCCTCCATTTCTCAGCCTCTCTGAGATTGCACTTATAGTAACTCTCCATGAACTTTGGTCCATACCACTATTTGCTTGATCACCTATACATCAAAATACTCAACCCCAAGGGATACACACCTAGCTTTTTTTTCACTGCGGCTCAATATGTAAATAGGATCTATGAATTAGTTGCCCTTAAAGTTATAAAATAAACCAAACACTTAGAAATTTTGTGCAAAAATTTGAATTTGCTATGTATGGAATTCGAGTAACTTAAAACCTGAATGGAATAAGTTTTTGACAAACATTCTGTTGCAATTTAAATCAACAATAAAGGAAATGGATAACAAGAATTAGTTTTTAACCGGGTTGCTTGCTAAATTTAACTATTGTTGAGATATATAAAAGGGAAAAAAGTTTCAGCTGTAACTTCAGATAGGCATACCTGCTGTGCACTTAAACGTCACCGTTTTCGTCTTTTTTTTTTTTTTGTAACATGTTTTCGTCTTTTTTTAATTAAAACGAATTAGAGCTTCCATCTTTTTTACAAATTCGCTATTTTTGTCAAAATTCTTAATATGTCAAATTCTTAATACTGGAATACTTCTCTTTCATTCATTTTTTTTTCCTCATAATCAGATGTGTATTTATACACAAACTGTACATTCAAAATCCTAACAAACTAGATAAAATAAAGGAAACAAACTCCTGATTCTAAAGGAAACAAACTTCTGATTCTATCTATTTTGAATTTCAAATTGCTACATTCCAACACTCCCCCTCAAGTTGGTGCATGGATGTCAATCATGCCTAACTTGCTAATTGCTTCTTCAAACACTTCCAGAGATTGCTGGTCAGTACATCTGCCAATTGATCTTCAAGCTGGAGCGTATACATCATAAGCAACAAGCTTGAACAAGAAAGACTAAGAAACATAAAATAAACGAGCGGGGTTGTAACAACTCTACAACTCACCCTAAAGAAAAATAAAAAATATAATAAACTAAAATAAAATATTATCTATATCTCTACTACTCCCCCTAAGATGAAGAGAGACTTCATCTTAGGAAGAATGAAAAATAAAATGAAGCTTCATGGAATACAAGTCAGAAATCGGTAGCACAGCAAATCAACTGTAATGATCATCATTCTGAAGAGTTGGTAAAGAGAATGTGCTGGAATGAACATCAGCTAAGGAAGGAAGGGCTGACATGGACATCAGCCACCAAATATAAATGGTGCCGGGATGAACATTGACAAAATCAAATGTTCTGAAATGAACATCGGTAACAAGAACCATGCTCCCCCTGAATAGGAAGGCAAAATTAAAGCCAAACAATGGCAAACCAAATACAAGTCAAATCAGACTTGAATAACACCACAAACATATGTGGGAATAAAATAAAATTGACCAAATACAAACCATAAAAGAAAATCAAAATAAAAATAATAAATCACCGAAGAAGATGAAGTCACGGCAGGAAGAAACAATTTGGAAGTGGTTCGGTTCGATTAGAAACAAGATTTGGAAGGAGAGAAGAGACGCGACAGTAAAAGTAGCCATTATAGAAAGAGAAAGCGGGAAAATAGAGAGATTCTAGAGAGTGAGAGAGAGTGAATAAGCAGAGAGAGAAAATTCAACAATTCAGAACGTGAAGGTGGAGAGTTTGAATTCAACAATTCAACAATTCAGAAAATTCAACAATTCAAAAATTCAACAATTTAGAAAATTCAACAATTTAGAAAATTCAACAATTCAAAAAATTCAACAATTCAAAAATTCAACAATTCAAAAAATTCAACAATTCAAAAAATTCAACAATTCAGAAAATTCAACAATTCAAAAATTCAACAATTCAATTTGGGATCTTTGCGTAGAATAATGTTTTGGGGAACATGAAGAGGTTTGGAGTTTTCAGAAGCAGAGTTGGCCATTGAAGAAGAAAATGAACAATACGAATACAGTTAAAAAATGGTGTATAAAAAAATTATGACGATTCAGGGCTTCACATTAGCAGCAAGTAAGTAAGAAAAAAGAGAAGAAAATCCAGAAAATTCAAAAGAGTGAACCGGAGGAAAGAAGGGGAAAAGGTACAGATGCAAAGGAGATCTGGATAATCAAGAGATTTTAAAAAAATGATGGCAGCGGATACTCCATTCATGGAGGGTGAAAAATTTGCTCTGATACCATGTCAAAATTCTTAATATGTCAAATTCTTAATACTGGAATACTTCTCTTTCATTCATTTTTTTCCTCATAATCAGATGTGTATTTATACACAAACTGTACATTCAAAATCCTAACAAACTAGATAAAATAAAGGAAACAAACTCTTGATTCTAAAGGAAACAAACTTCTGATTCTATCTATTTTGAATTTCAAATTGCTACATTCCAACAATTTTTTCTTGCGCTTCCTTACATATTGCTTCCGTCTTCTTTGCAACAGTGGCGCCCTGCAGAATTCTCCTACACTCCACCAAACCCTCTTTCACAACTCTTTTTCCCAGATACTCTCTTATGCTTTAATTTGGTAATTTGATTCATTTTTCTCTGTTTCTGACATATGTGTCATTGTTATAGAAGCATGGTACTTTTCGTTCATCTAGAAAGGAAGGCTTTTCGTTCATAATCAAAGCTGCCCAAGAACCTTCAGCTTCTTCAACTGGGTTGCTTTCTCAAGGTTTGTGATTTTTTTTTTGTCTGTTGAGCTTGAATTCACAGCTATCATTATCTTATAAGAAGTTATTGTATAACACTGAACAGGTAGGTTTATATCAGTGTCATTGCATTGTTTTTAAGGAAGATAAGATGTGTTATTTTTCATCTTAATTTGCTTGCAGGTTGGAGAAACTCTAATAGATAAGGAATTTTTTTTTTTTGATAACATAATAGATAAGGAATTTTCACCCCACCTAAACTAGGCACTGCTGCTCTTGCCAAATAAAAAGGCAATCGAGAAATACAAATCCAAAAGCAAAAGACCCCTTTTGCAAAGTGGATGATAATGTTGTTTGTTCCGCTATATTCCAGAGTATTGTGAATTAGCGCTGGAAGTTTTCTTAAAATTATCAAATTAAAAGTAATGTCAAGATTTGATTGCACCATTTCTTGCATTCATCTATAAATGGTCAATGTAAAAATACCTTTGATTGCCACTAGCCAACAACTAGAAAAAGATTTCAACCTATTTAGCTTTGACCAACACTTGTTGTGTCTACTTTTCAATCTTTCATTGGTTCCTTTTCTTTTTCAAATCTTATTAGCTTGCATACAGGGCAGATTCTGCAGCAGTGGCAATCACCACAACAGATCTTGTTAGCAAGAGTGTGGCAATTGAGTCTCTGGTATTACTTGTTCCTACTTTGCTTGCTGGTTTTAAGTCCATACAATCAGTGCATATTTAACTACTTTATAAGCATGCATACATTATATATAGATAAACACACATTTTTATTGAACTATGGATGGATGGATTTGGTCCTGTGAATAAATCATAAAATGATATGCTTTCAATTCACTGGGAGAGTTTTTGATATGAACACTTAGTCAACAGGACAAAGGGATGTTTTATGTGACTAATGGAAAAACAAATCTGCAACTTGTCTCCTTTGGAAATTTCTATGCTTCATCCACTGTACTTCAAGTGAATTTGATATCCTACAGAAAACAAAAATAATTGAGGCAAAAGAGGTTTGATATCCTATATCTCTTCTCCTAGTTGTATTCATTATTGTTTTTGCTAATTAGATTATATATGCACATTTAATATTTCGATATTTGCTAAGCAGCCATATATGTATGTAATACCTGTACAATTCTATTCTACTAGTCTCATGTCATTTTGGATTCAAGTTTTTCTCAGGATATAGTTACTTGAAGGATTAAATATTATTGTTCCTTTACCACAGTTGAAAGTTATGATTTCATTTATTCTTCCCTTTATACTGCTTTCACTTTCTTATGGAAACAGAACAGTCTATGTAAGATGATGTCCATGGTTACCCAAATTCACTGATAGCTATGTTGTAGAAAGATGAGACATTATGATAATGTTAATATTTCAACAATCTCAATGTTAGCATGTTAGTGTTCAATTTGTACGACTTAGCTAAAGGGAATTTGCCTTCTCATAGTAAATGTAGTTTGAATTGGGAATCATACTAATGCTAGACCACTGAGCTATCATACAATGCACTCAGAGAAAAAGGAATCTTTCATGTATGCAAACAATTATTATAGCTTAAAAACCCATGTTACTGGGATTTCTGGCAACTTCCCTAACAAAACATCAGCAGTTTAGATGAATACCAGTTTTAATGGTTTGTCAATTCAGCTGGAAATTCTAGAGCTGAGGTCGACCATAATTCAGCTGCAAATTTGAGGTAGAAGCTGGTGGCAACTCTGTGCCCCTTACTATATCATCGTCTTTTTTTAGGCCTGTAATGAGACGCAAGTTGCTGGCTCAGGTATGCTTAATTAATACTTGCCTTCTTAGATGTTAAAATTCATGTGAATTTATTGTTAACATGCTTTTTTGTGATGTTTTAGCCATTCTGAACTTGTATAAAACATATAAACTTTGTATACGTTGTTAACTAGTATTAATTATGTGCAGATTATTTTAAAATGGGCCAACAAAAGCAGGAGCCTAGATGATGTTGGGAAGAAATTGGAAGTCCTTAAACATTGTGCATAGGACACAAGGAAAGGCATGAAAGTAATCAACGTGAAAGATGCTTTAAAAGAAGGTTTTCACATAGACTTCAAGGAATACTATGAGTAGGAAGGGTCATTATAGGATATTGTGTATGAGTTGTAATTCGGATTTTAGTAGTCATAATAGGATATCTGTGTCAATGTAATATGAATCCATGTACATAATTATTCAACGTGAGTTATTCATCATATGTGTTTGTTTTATCAAATTTATCTTTTGTATTACTCTTTGAAAACAGTAAACAACCCATCCTAAACAATTGAACTTTCAAATAGAAATGGGAATGCGTTTCAAAATACTTTCAGCAAAACAGTTTGCTTCGCGGAGCTACTGGGAACATTACATACATCAAAAAAAATTGAAACTTTCCATAAATAAACTATATTAAGTTATCTTTACAATGCAACTGCATTCATTCAAAAAAGATATCTATAGCTCAACTTATGCACACAAAAATTCAACAATGTTAAAACAATCCAGCCTTGTCAAAGCTTCATCTTCATTGAAAAATCTAGAATGTCATCAGGGGGCAGCTTTCAAATGAAACTATTATTCCTTTTGTTTCTCTCTTGCAACATCCATCTACAAATGAAAAATCATAATTTTTTTATCAAGTTCAAAGAGGAAAAACAAAAACATAAATAGGAAAAATATAAGAGAAATACGATTTGCTTCTTACAACTGGTCTTATTATGACCCTTCTCTCGACAATAACTGCAAGTCTTTTGTTGTTTGGCTGCTAACTCAATGATTGATTTAATTCGTGAAGAAACTTTTGGACGCCCCTTAGTTTTGAATGCTTGAGTGGGGTCTCGAACATAATTAAGTGAAACTTAAGAAGGAACGAAACCACTTTGTGAAGGTACAATTGAGCTTATGGTTTCCTCATCAATTCTTTTTCTCTTTCTTTCTAATTGTTGTTGAATAAATTCATCAACAATAGCATCAAATCTTCTAATTTCATGAAAACAATCCTTTGCTTTCGAAATAGCCAAATTGCACTTCGAATGAGTTGACAACAAAGACAATGCCCTTACTTCACTGTTAGTTATTTCAGAATGAACAGACAAAATATTTTCAACCTTATAGCTTGCAATAATGGTCAATCTAGTCAAAATATACTTTTCAGGAAGGGTCATCATTTTTTTTGGTGAAAATGTACAAAATATGTTTACATAAAATCCCCATAGTCTCAAACCTTGCACAAGAACAATGAGTAATGGAATTTTCTATCAAATTGTAATCAATAATTGCCCATAACTCTTTATTAACTTTGGGAGACCCCACACGGTACCTAATATTATGCTCATCTGTTGACATCTTTTTGGGAAAGTAATCTTGTGTGGCAGCCCTCCACTCTTTTTTAAAAACTTCAAACAGTTTTCTTGTGTAGCGCTCTGCTGCTATTGCTTCAATTGGATGATTACTCTCCAAATTTGCTTTTGTATTTATAGTTTTAAAATCTTCATCTTCCTCTGCATCTCTTCTAGACTTGATTGCTTTATCATATTAGGTAACAAAGTCATTTAACATTGTGTTGGAGTTGACATATCCATAAAAAAATGCATTGATGCTCTCACTTCGGCCACTTGTAGTCATTCCACCAAAAAAGTATCTTTCAAGTATGTTTTTGCCCTATGGTTACGTGAAGCGTACATGTTAGCCAACCAACTACTTGCTTTAATATCATATTTAGTTCTTAATGCTTCCCATTTGTCTTCAAATTCATCTATGGTTCGACTTTTATACCATGCACGAAAGTCAACATCAAAACTATCTTTAAATTGTGCACATAATGCTTGACTATGCTCCAAAACATACTTTTTGATATGCCTTGCACATAAACGATGTCGTGCTCTTGGAAATATCTTAGCAATTGCTTTCCCTATTGCTTTGTCTTGATCAGTAATAATAGAAACAGGAGACTTATCAAACATGCATATCCGAAACTGTTCAAACAACCAAGTAAAGGTTGCCTCTGTTTCATCCTCTAATAAAGCAGCAGCAATTAAAATTGATTGCCTATGGTAATTAACCCAACAAAAGGGGCAAAAGGAAACTTGAACTTGTTTGTTTTGTAAGTCACATCAAAGACAAAGACTTCCCCAAATTGACCATAGGAAGCTCTCGACCTACCATCTGCCCAAAAGACGCTTCTTAATGTACCATCTTCTGCCAACTGCATATCAAAATAAAAACATCCATCATGAGCAGACTTCTTTTGAAAGTGTTTGATGATGCCCTGACATTCTCGTCCTACAATATTCTTACGCCGGCTTGATATAATAGTGCTAATTTGACTGTGAGTGATGTTAACTTCTTTGTTCATAGCATTCACCACATTTGAGATTTTTGAAGATGTTAAACCCTCCCCATAAAGTTTAGACATAATGGATGACGTAAATCATTATGGAGTGTTAATCAATGGATGATTATGTGAATCATTGAACTTCTCTACTTTCCATAATCCGTTCACCAACTTTTTTTGGAACATCGCCGAACAATCAGTCCATGTATCCCTTCGCCTTTTGACATTGCTAACATTAATTTTTTTATCATTTAGATTCTTGACACCTTGCTTTGAGCACACATAATTCCACAAACATGGTTGTTGTTTTCTATTCCTGTTAAAGTAACACTTACGTATTCCAAACCCCTTAACTTTTGCAAAATCATTATAGAAATCGTATGCTTATTCAGTTATCTCAAAAACTCTACCCATTATAGGAGGCTCATTAAACTCACTATCATCTCCCATAATTTCTTGGCAATTGTCTTGCATACAATCACCATCTTTGTCTTGATTCATAATCTCACATTGACCATCTTCACTTAACTCATCACTTTCTTTCTCCAATTCAACAATGTCATCTAAAGATACTACACTTTCATTCATATCTTCAATAGTTGTTATTTGGGAGTGTTCCATCAATAGCCTGTAAAGACAAAAAAAAAAAATCATGAATCCATATATCCAGTTTCTTGTTTGTATCAAGAACAAAATAGAAAAAACTGATAATATAAATAAGGAAGAGTTTAAAACCACCATTAAAAATCCTCATCCTCCCAAAGTCCCAAAAGTGAATAGTGAGAAGAAGTGCCCAAGATATCAGCATTGCACTCCATTTACGCAGTAGGCAATAAAGTATTTTTTCTTTTTAATAAAAAATAAGGCAACAAAAGTTATGGACCTAGGAACCATATAGGGACATCCAGTGCTATAAACATTATACCATTCATTTCCAATTGCTCGTCATATCGCCCCAAAATCATTGTGTAATTATTCTTTTCCATCACTATGCTTGGATGAGATCAAGTTAATGAGGCAAATAACAAGGTATACTTTAATTGCAACACTTAATTATGATATACAAGAAAAAAAATGAACATAGCAAACCAAACTCAAGCCAGTATTCACATGACACAATTCAGACCATGTTCATTGACATCATACGGTCTTCAATCCCATGGATAATGAATGGTGGCATCATTTGTAAAGTTGGTTTTGAAACTTGATTTGGCAGACACAGAAGGTAGCATTTGATCCTCACCAATTTAATTCATATTATAATGCATTCCCGAGATTAAACACAACACTATGTATATAGCATTATTGTCAGCTTTTTTTATTGTAACCTTATCAGTTTTCTTAAGTGTCTTCTTAAATAGGTTCCATAATTCAAATCAAAATATTCAAGTCATAGCAATTTGACTCTTCGGAATTCATAGGATCATTAAAAAACAAGCACAAACCTTAAAATTGTTAAGTACCTTGGCTGAGGTGAGGTGTCAACTAACAAGGTGTCATTCAACCTTTAAAGTATTGGCTGTTTGTCAGTTCAAAGCATGAAGGATAAGGAAGTGTATCCCTAACCTGTTGACAGCAATGGTAGATGCATTATTGTCATCTTTTTTTATTGTAACCTTTTCAGCTTTCTTAAGGGTCTTCTTAAATAGGTTCCATAATTCAAATCAAAATATTCAAGTCATAGCAATCTGACTCTTCGGAATACATAGGATCGTTAAAAAACAAGCACGAACCTTAAAATTGTTAAGTACCTTGGCTGAGGTGAGGTGTCAACTAACAAGGTGTCATTCAACCTTTGAAGTGTTGGTTGTTTGTCAATTCAAAGCATGAAGGATAAGGAAGTGTATCTCTAACCTGTTGACAGCAATGAAAGATGCATTATTGTCAGTTTTTTTTTATTGTAACCTTATCAGCTTTCTTAAGTGTCTTCTTAAATAGGTTCCATAATTCAAATCAAAATATTCAAGTCATAGCAATTTGCTTCTTCTGAATATATGGGATCATTAAAAAACAAGCAAAAACCTTAAAAATTTTAAGTACCTTGGCTGAGGTGAGGTGTCATTCAACCTTTGAAGTATTGGCTGTTTCTCAGTTCAAATGCACGAAGGATAAGTCAGAGTATCGCTAACCTGTTGACAGCAATGGAGATGCATTATTGTCAGCTTTCTTTGTTGTAATTACAGCAACCACCCAAATCAAAAATCTGCACATAAGATTATATAGCAGTGAAAGAATTGTAATTCAGATACAGAACACTGTAATTTTACATACCAGAAAGATGACGACGAGTCCCCAAACAAAAACCCTATGCTTGAATAAGGAAGCGCAAGAAAAAATAGCGATGTGATGACTATACTTTATGAAGGAAGAAACAGAGAAAGTGAACGAAAAAATAGCACGATATGACTATAGTGATGTGATGACTATATAGTTTGTGAACGAAGAAACGAAGAAAAAATAGCACGATTTCTAATTCGTTTTAATTATAAAAAAACAAAAACGGTGACGTTTAAGTGCACAACAGGTTTGCCTATCTAAAGTTACAGCTGAAACTTTTTTCCCTATATATATATAATTATTAATGTAACCTCACCCATTAGCTTAAACTTTTGGGTTAAATTGATTTTTTACATGGTATCAGAGCTAATGTAGCCTCACCCAACAGTTTAAACTTTTGGGTTGAATTGATTCCTTACATTGGGCGAGGCTACATTAATGATTTTATATATCTCAATAAATATGTTTAATGGGAGGTAAAAAAATAAAGGTAAACGCGCTACGAGGAAGATAAACACTTCTGCCTCGCAACTTTCATGCTATTCCATGTCATCAGCCATCACACCAATGCTATTTCTCAGTGTTGTCTTCTTTCTTCGACAAGACACGTCACCTAATATAAAAGAATCTGTAGGATGATCGGGGAGTAATTATGGTGGATAATCCTCCTCCTTCAAATTCATACAAATATTTATCTTAAATCCCATTCAGATATGAGAGAAAAATAATATAATGTAAGGTTCTTCTTTTAAAACTTGACCTTTCAGCTTTCGTCTTTATCATTCTTTCGTCTTTATCATTCTTCACATATAAATTAAAAAAATTTAAATTTGGCCCCTTATTTTAAAAAATTTCTAGTTGTGTGGATTTTCTTTTCTTGGTCCCTCTTACAAAATTTCCTAGTTGTGCTATCATAAATCTAAGATAATAGGTAAGCTCTTTGAGATACATTCTATGTGCACTTCCAGTAACCAAACCAATTCTACACTTTTTTCTTATGACAGAATGCCGTATATATCCATTGATAGAATATCTTTGTAGGTGATGAGTTCGACATGGTACAAAATGCTAGCCACGAAGGGTTACAAAAAATAAAGAGTACTATGAATTTGTGCGATCCTTCTTTCCGTTGTTGTCCTCTTATCCTGAGTGATCATCATAAGAAAGTTAAATAAAGTTTGATTGAGATTGGATCCAAAATTCCCCTTTGTCTCGAAATGATCACCGAGTTGGTTCCCAATTCTATTGTGTATATATAAAAAGGTATACCGTTGAGCTTATGTACATCATCGCCATATATATGATACTTCTTTTAAGGCATTTGGCTGCATAAAGATCAAAGATTCTAATTCTAATGATAATTAGAGATGAAACAGTATCCCTATCAATCGCTATCTCTGTGATTATCGTCATATTGAGTATGCATGAGAGTACAATATATTTTGAGTAAACACCCTTTCTAGTTTGTGTGGCAATATTCATGAAATCTTTTTTAGTCCTTGGCAATAAAAAAGGATTAAATTGGTTTTTAAAATGATGAAAAAAGGACTATACTTATTACAATTGACAGAAGGAAACCATTTTTTCATAATTTTAGGGATCAAATTGGTTCTTTTTTATTGCCAGGGACTAAAAAGGATTTAGTAGATATTGCCAGGGACCAAAAAGAGTGTTTAGTCATATATTTTTCTACTTTGATTCACTTACAAAACGTTAATTGTTTCTTCTTATAAATTTTATGACACCTTTGGTTCAAAGCCAACCCCGATGACATAAATACATAATGTTTGAAAGGTAAGTTACAACAAGCCTAGCTGTATACCATATTTTTTTAAAACGGAAGATAATATATTTAAAATTTAAGCAATTATGCTATTTAAAATTTAATTATATAGTAATATTGTCGAACATTTATCTCTACTCATAAAATTGAAATAAATTATTTGAGTGACTTGTTTTTTATTTTATTCTTTTTCTTAGAATAACATAAGTTGTAATGGGCCAAGCTTGTGAATCAGGCCCAACCAATGATCAGAAGAGCCACCCCAACTACTTGAAGGATTATGTTGTTGGGTAAAGGATAAAAGGGCCCAGTAGACTGTTGCTGTTACGTTACTAAAGTAGTATTTAAAAATTCGGCCCGGCCATCGACCCGGCCGAGGTCATTAGTCATGAGGTCACGAGTTCAATCGTGGGGTCACGGAGTCACTATGCTGACCCGGTTTTATGTAATAAAAAAATTAAATATAAATATATATATATCATATATGAAAATATTAAAAAGCAAACCACATATTCAAAATATACGTGACATAATTCACTAATTACAACCACAAGTCAATATTACACAATCTAATTAAAGTATCAATATACCAAAGTACAAAACTCATATTCTAATGGGATCACTACACTGACTCGGTTCTGCCTCTTTTGAAGAGGTCCCGGACAAGGAAATTTAAATGAAGTAAGAATGAGTTTTTGTTTTTCATCTACGACCCTAAGGATTTCATTTGAATAGATAAAATTCTTACATTTTTTAGAAGATTCACGGTAGCGAGGTAAAGATTGAAGACGTTTAGATCGTTGGGAGAGAAGAGAATAATTAGATTTAAGTTTGCAAGCATTTTTATTTTATTTTATTTTAATAAAATGATGTTGTTTCAATGAATTTTTTTTAAAAGAAAAAAATATATGCATTGACCCCCTTTGACCCCTCTGACCCAGGAGTCACTGAATTCCGCTGGCTTTTGGGAGTCGAAAGGGTCAATATGCATATAGGGTTTCAATTTGTGACCCCAACTATCAGAGGGAAGGAGTCAAAATTGACTCGGGTCAACCAGGGGATGGGATGGGGTTGTAAAACACTGTACTTATTGACTCAAAGTCATAGTTAATTACTGTAACTTTCTCTTAAGTACGTCGTGCAACTATGATATAAGTAGCCTGAGATAATATGAGTATAAGTAGCCTATGAATGGAGATAATAGATAATGAATATTCAGAAATATATCTCTCTCTATCTCTCTCTTTCCCTTCCTTCTCGCTCTCTTCTTAAATCCATTCTTGCTCCTGTTACATGCGTGTTATTCTTAACCTTTTTTTTTTTAATTTCAAATTCATTTGATTCTTTGTGTATATATCTTTCATTTCAATTTAAAATTCAAAGATGTCTTTCTTTAAATATATAATTTTTTTAATTTTAATTGAATTAAAAATAAAAAAACTCATACAAGATATGTAATACTCGTAATTGTGAGAACTGAGACAGAAGTCAACTTGGTTAAATAGATAGGTAATTTAATTGTTAGTATTTGATTAGACAAACAAAAAATTTTAAAAAGAAGATATAAGAAACAACTGATATTTTCAATTTGATAAATACACAGACGGGGTTTCTTGGGTTTTTACCAAGTCAAATTGGATAGATTTTCTGATTTTGACTCGAATTTGACTAACAATACCAAATTATTCAAGCGACTAGTTCAAGTGGCCAATAATCAATTTTCGAATCTAGCTAGCTGATTGAGTTTGGTCATGTACTACTACATTCTTCCTCACCTAAGATAGGCCTATTTACATAAAGCTTGATGTCAACTTTTTTTTCTCTTCAATTTAATTAGAAGAAATGGAACAACAATGATTAAGATTAAACTCTAGACCATTGATCATGTAGACTCTTATATAATGACAGGAATTAATTATCCTCAAAATTTAAACTATTAGGCATACAAATAACTTTATCCTTTTCTTTAACAAGTTTACGTGTGCAAGCTTGCCTTTAAGACAAAAAATGTAGCTAGTTTCACCAAAAAAA
>JAVKPL010002441.1:0-18347 GCA_032173675.1 Gastrolobium villosum
TCTCCCTTAGGGTGAGACGCCTCAATTGGGACGTCAGACGCTCAAAAGGGGCCTCACATTATATAATAGATCCGTAATTATTACCAAAATTATAATAAATGCATAATTATTTTATTAAAAAAGCAATAATTTAAATTTTTTCCCCACAATATACTTGTAATTCTGGGGTGTTCCAAGCAAAATGCTGGTAGTGTACGACAATAAAATAGTTCTAAGTAATACCATACACAATTGCTTCCCCACCTGTAAGAAGCTTCCCTTTCTTTTCTTTGTATCCATTTTTTACATGTCCTCTTTGTATCCATTCCCTTTCTTTTCTGTTTTGGTGTATATTTCCAACTTCATATAAAAGCACCACAAGAAACTCCCCCCGCTCTAGCTCATGTGTCTAACACGCTCCTGAGAAGTGTCTTTGCCCTTAGCTTTGTCAAATTCCTCATTCTGATCCATTTTTTAAAGGATCCACGATCACATGGACCAACCTGTAGAAAGAAAAGAACCTTTATTCCAAACCATTATTCAATGATTCAATAATTCGGCATCGCTTCTGAGCTCATAGTGTCCAATAATGCAAGAGAGTCTGTCCCATTTTGCACTATTATATTGAAGGCATGGGCAAAGACGTCAACAGATTCAGCTTCATTCAGGTCTCAATGGGTCATATTTTACTTATTATATATTTCCGCCCCCCCATTGCACTTAATGGATATAAACTCAACTAATGGCATAGTTTAGAATGTTAAGCATGATATAGTGTGTGATTTGTCACCTGTTGCTTATAAGTTACTTTTTAATGTTTCTATACATTTTTTAATTCAAGAATGATGTCGATCAAGCATTGTGTACTGTTGCTAGATGACGGTAGTTTATTATGTATAAACGTCTTTAGGAAACTAATCTAAGGGAAACGATGTTCTTCTGCTGCAGTAAAAGGGAATAGTAATTCTGCAGATAGTAAATTTAGATGGGTCCCATGTCACACTTTCTCTCTCATTTTAATCTCTTTCCTCTCCCTTACTTTTTTCTTTCAGCAGGAACGAAACACTGTTTTCTACAAAAGGAGAATAGTATTCCCTCTAATATAATGCATAAAACTTGTAAGCGTTCCGATTATGCCATATTGTCGTCCATTTTCTTTTGTCTTTTCTTTTCTATTTGCATTACAGTTGTATTACCAAATATGCCATACTTTTGTTGCTTTATAGTTAACCTGTTTACCATGCTTTTTATTGAATAACAAGAGATGAAAGGAATTTTGAAATAATTAAACAATCAATTTAACCCAAAAATTTAAGTTGCTGAGTGAAGGCCCATTAATGATTTATATATTTCTCTAACATGTCTCTCACACGAGAGTCCATTGAACATGAAGTATGGATAATGCTCAGGCTCAGTCTATATGTGCTATGAAATTTCATGGGGGCGGAGAGGATTGAGCCCGAGACACGAGACTCTGATACTATATAAAAAACTAATTCAACCAAAAAAACTTAAGTTGTTGAGCCCATCAATAGTTTATATACTTCTCTTAATAGTTATATTTCATTAAGGGTTTTATATTTCTCATTCAACATGAGAATTGAATTCTCATATTGTAAAGACAAAAAAACATGTGGGATCCGTATGTTAGAAAAAATTATGTGTAAGACCCACATTGATACGGAAATCGAAGGGTGTGTAGAAAAATTCAAATTCTCATGTCAGAGGAGAATTATAAAACGCTTTCATTAATTTGGACATTATAGGTATCCTATCTAGATGGATCTATATACATATTCTTTTCCTCCAGCTTGGGATAAGCCTCATCACATTAGACAAATAAAGTTTGTCATTCCAACTTCCTGCCGTGTGATCACTGTCTCTTCCTTTTCTTACTTCTCCCCTTTGATCGTATGAGTCATTTTTCTTCTCTTTAAATACGTATTTATTTCATCAATAGCTAAAATAGTCAATGAGACACTTCTCGTGCTATGTTTCTTCTATTATGATATGATATGACCCTTATGGTTGATATCTGTCTTTAGTGGATTTTAGTTTGGTCAGTGTTACTGTTTAGTGGTTCATCACATGACAAACTCTAATCGCACTGGGTCTATTTTCTATTATTATTCTGGATAAATTTCATTAAAAGTTCTGTGCAGATTTTGGCTTCCCCAATTAAATTTGACCTTTCAGCTTCTCTGTTTTGAACGAGAGGTTAGAGTTGTGAGAGCAGAGAGCTTCTTTCAGCTCAGATTTGCCTACGTGGCTTTGATAATAAAAAGGTTGAAATGGGGAAACTAGGTAGGATGTTGGACACGTTCTGTCTATCTTCTGTTTCAAACTCCTGCTCCTGCTTATGTGTAAATTCCTTGGAATCTGAAGATGAGTTTGAGAACAAGCCCTTGATTGCAAGTGGCAGTGATCATAAACCAAGACTGAAGGATGTCGTTGCTGGAAAGCAGACATTGGCTTTTCAATTGAAACCCAAGGTGAGCCTTTTCTTCTTCTTTTGTCTGCTTTGAAGTTTCTTTAGTAACACCAGTCATTCTTTTCTCAATCCAAGGACAAAAAAAATAAAAAATAGAGAAAATCGTGTAGCATGTTTTGGTATTAGATAGCTTGTATGGGTTAATCTGATATCTTACTTCTGCTCAAATATGCAGATAGTAATATTGAGGGTGTCCATGCATTGCCATGGCTGTGCAAGAAAAGTTGAGAAACATATCTCAAAATTGGAAGGTGAGCACAATGCAATTTTTTTAGGGCAAAGTGCATCTCATGGATGTAAAGTTGCGTCATTCTAAGAAAGAAAAAAAAATAGATAAAGGAGGAGAGAGTTGACAAAAAAAGTAAAGATATGGGTCCCACACTTTGTGAGAGTTAAAGGATATAAGTTGTGTCATTTAAAAAGATAAACATTTTTCTCATTTTTTTATTATAAAAATATAGCTTTCATAGCTTAATCCATACCGTAACAAGTTATGTTTAATGACCCGATATTACATTGCTATTAGGGCATGTTAGATTTACACTTTATTTTCCTTTAAATTTCTATGTTTGTGCCTGATCAGATTGTTACTAGTTTCAACAATTCATCAGAAGCTGAACGAAATTCTATTGGTTATTTTTGAATGGTAAGATAAAATCAGTGAGGCTGACCAACTGTACATCATGGTGGGTATGTCTCATCTCATACTTATGATTCAGATAAAAACCTTTATTGGCGGGGTAGGTCCCGTAGAGTAAAAATATAGTACAGACAATTAGACATAGTCTATATTAGATGAACCAAAAAAAAAAATTGTTGTGTCAATTTCTCTTCCCTTTTACTTTTCAAATCGCAATTTTGTGTGTTTAATTGGGTCAATTCCAACACATCATAGCAGATGAATTAAATTAGCATTACTTCTGACAAATGCCAAAGTCATGGGTGAAAATGTCAAACATTAATTACTATTACTATTGTTTTCACTCACTTATGTGGCATGATGCTATTTTGTTTGCTTAGTATCTATTTCTAATAATTGCCTCTTACTACTTCAAAACAGGAGTGAGCTCGTACAAGGTAGATCTGGAAACCAAAATGGTAGTTGTTATTGGCGACATTCTTCCTTTGGAAGTGTTGGAAAGTGTGTCTAAGGTAAAAAATGCAGAGCTTTGGAATTCTCCATGCTAATAAGGAAAATCTCTGCACACAACACCACCATCCTCTGCAGATTTGACAAAGACAAAAGTTGACATTGGTAATATAGAATGAAGGATCTTGTTTATCTATTATTTCTTTTCTTTTCTTTTTTATTCGGGTATATAATATTATTAATACCCCGTGCCTTGTTCGAGCAATTCTCTAGCAGGAAAGTAAAGTTAAAAAAATAAAAATTAAAAAGCAATGCATTAATGTCTCTCCCTCTGGGACAGTACATCTTTAATCTTTTAGAGTGTGTTTGTATTTTTTTTTAAGCTAAAAATTATTTTTAAGTTAAAGTAAAAAAAAATTAAAAGTTATTTGGTGATTATATAAAAATTTTAACTTAAAAATTATTTAAAAACTCAAATCTCATTTCAAGAAAAGAGAGCTTAAAAACAACTATTCCAAAGAGTTTTTGACTGTTTTTTTCGTTATAAAATTTTTTTTATTATAAAAGCTTTTGTAAAAATTTATTTGTCCTAACTTCTATTTATAATATATAAAAAAAAAAACAGACACCTAGTACGTTTTGGTTAAAGGTTATTATGTAATTAGTTTATCAAAAAATAAATAAATAAAGGTTATTATGTAATTCATTAGCATTAATGGCTAAAAATTTCACTACTATCAAGTTACACCAAAAAAAATTATAGTAACATCTATTCTTCATTTTATTATGTTCTGTTTAGGAGCTTCTAGCACAAATCTTGTTCCCAAATCACACAATATGCAAGTGGAAGTTAGTTGCAGTGACCAAAATTTTAACGACATTGGTAATACAGATAGTATACTAAGGTAGATAGTTCAGACTAAAAAAGAAGCAGTGGTCGAAGCTTGACTTAAAACTCTGCTTGGTTGGCCAGTTATTTTATACTTTAAAGGCATAATGCTTACAGCCAATTACGGAGAAGACTGGAGATTAACAAGAATATCCATTACGCACGGCTACTCTGCTAGCTTTTAAGCAGATTAATAAATTGTGACCCCAGTGGCAAACAAAATTTTATTATGATCAGATTCAGTTAATGCGTTATGAACAAAAGGAGGCTGAATTGAATCAGAGATTGAATTAAAGTTTAAATCAACTGTTATGAAATGATATTAAGTGAGAGTCTTTATTTTGATTTTGATTCAACAATGATAAAAATAATTAATTATAAGAGATTGTAAGAAAAAAATAGTTATAAGTATAATATACCTGAAAATTTTATATCAGAACTTAAGTAAAATTTATTTAATAATTTTTACTTAATTAAGGAAGGCTATACTTATAATCATTTTTCCCTTATAACAATTTTCATTACCATTAAATCAAAATAAAATCAACAGCTTTCATTTGATGCTATTTTATAATGGTTAATTTGATTTTGATCAAATAGTAATTAAAGTATTCGTAAGGGATTGTAAAAAAAATGATTATAAATATAACATTTCCCATAATAAAAATGAGGGAGGTTATATTTATAATATCTTTTCGTTTACAATATTTTACAACCAAAATTTAATCCTTGATTCTTATCAATCTAACAGTTCTAATTTATTAGGTCATATTAATTAATTAATTATTAATTCCTTAAATTATAACCGTCGGATTAACATAAATAAACGGTTAAAATTTAGTTGTAAGAAATTATAAACTAAAAGAGATTATAGATATAACTTTTCTCAATAAAAATATATTAAAAGGAAGGGATTCTATTTTCTCATGTTGTAGGATATAGTTATCTCCTACTATAGATACGTGTTGTGGTGGGCCCACCATCTATTAAAAAAAAATGGTGGCACAACTTTTGATGTGAGAACAACATGAGATAATTATCTCATGTAAAATGATACAATAATTTTCCTAAAAAGAATGCGTAGTTTAGACATTTTCTTTTAATCATTTCTAAAGAAGGTAAATGAAGTCCAAGGTGACCCTGCGAAATGGAACTCAGACCTGGCCCAAAACTTACGGGGACAGTGATCAAAATGTTACTGTTCACCAACTTTTTTACCTAAATGTCACGCGAACAGTCTTATTTCTCAATCTGTCACGGAGACAAGTTTGCTACCTGGTGTAGCGAACTCGATTTGTTGACGTGTCACGTTTCTAGTGGATAACAAGTATCAAATAAAAAAAAATGAAGTTCGATACCCGTGTAACGAACTTGATGTCTACTAGAAACGTGACACGTCAGCTAACTGAGTTTGCTACACCGGATAGCAAACATGCCCCATGACAGATTGGAAAATAAGTCGCATGTATTTAGGTAAAAAAAAATTGATCAACATTGTAGTCACTGTTCCAAACTTACGAACCCAAAATTGAAAATAGAAAGTCGTTTTTTCCGTTATGTATTGGAAGATACAAAATCAACCAATTATTGAATTCCTTATCCCTCCCGTCCCGTCAATCTACAGATAGAATATATTAACAAAACGAGTTTTGTAATTCTAATGTTGAGTGATAGTTGAAATCTCATGTTATAGAGATAAAATATATGTGGGACCCATGTGTTAGAAAAAATTATATGTGAGACCCATATCAGCACGAAAATCGAAAAATGTGTAGGAAAAGTTTAATTCTTATGTTGAATGAGAATTATAAAACCCTAAAAAAAAATCATAAAATTCACTAGGTCTTCTTTCCTTTTGGATTTTATTGTAACTTTCATATCTTATGCATTTTGGTTATAATAATTTTTTTAAAGAAATTAATATATATTAAACAATTTTAGTTAAGCCTTTTGGTTTGGGGGCACATGCCAAATTGCCAATACGCCATAATGTTATCGTTTGATAATCAGGGCAATTTTGCATTCATAGTCTAAAATGCAATGTTATAAAAACCGTTTCGATATGGTCGGGTTGACGTAATTGGTCTGATTTTAATGTTGGACTGACCAAGTAATAGAATCGGTTCGACTCGGTACAACCCAGTCGATTTTCATAAAATCGGTAACCCAATTAGTTCAATAGGTGACCAACTCTGTTCATAAAAAAAAATGATTTGTTCTCATTAATTGATTTTTTTTTCTCTTTTTCATACACATATGATTTATTTTCTTTTAAAATATTTAAGTGCTCTGTAACTTATTAACTTATATAGATTATATATCTATAACTATGGGTGTAAATGGCCCAGGCTGGCCTGGGCCAGCCTACAGCCCGACCTTCCAGAGAATTTAGAGTAGGCTTAGGCTTATGAGAAAGCCTTTTTAACAAATAGGTCATAGGTCAATTTTGTCAAGCCTGGCCTAAAGCCTTGTAGGTTGGCCTATTTAATTTATTAAAATAAAATAAAATAATAATATTTATTTTATGTGGTAAAGTACCAATACCAACCCTAATTTTTATGTACACCACCGTTTTTCACTTTCAGCTTCGTCTGGGGTATTATGTTGACCTTTTCTTTTTTGGCATTTTTTTATGAGAAGTACTAGTGCATGTATGATTCGAACTTTCTTTGCTGTATACAATTATTTTCTTTACTTAGTATCTACAGTGGGAGGCCTGTAGGCCATGTCAAGCTTTCTTATTTTTAAAAATAGGTCGGACTTGACATACAAATAAAGTCTTTAATAGGCCAGTAGGCCAGATAAACTGAATTTTTTTTTTACATAGTCTTGGGCTAGGAAGGCCAAAGCCCTCCCTAGCCCAGTCCATTTACACCCCTATCTATAACACTAATATTATATTGGTTATGCAATAGGCAGGGAATTTTGATTTGATTTATAATTAGAGATGTCATCTACTAAACCTGAGATACTAGTATCACAAATATTATATGTTTGGTTGATATTTTGTTGGACAATGATGTATAATTTATTATTTTTCATATAAAAATATTTGAAATTGATATTAATTTTTACAGGTATTTAAGTACATTTATAATTTTTTAATATAAATTATAGAATTACATATACTTATCGAGTTATGTGATTGAACCAGTGATTCAATGAACCAGTAATTCAATATCTCGACTGGATCAATAACCGGGTCGGATTTGATAAGATTGCTAAAAGCCTAAAATGTAACACATTGTGGGTATTTATAGTAATTTTGGATTTTGAAGAAGGTTATAATTCTCTTAAATAAAATTATAATTTTTCAAAAAAGTTCGAAAATATTCTTAAGTTAAAATTATTGAACTTTTAATTCATAACCTTTTAAGTATATATTTTTATAACTTCCTTTAAAATGCGCATAATTTTCAACTTTATTAAATTATTGTATGTGGTTTCTGGTAGGATACGTTTGAAGCGAAGCATGATGCAGGGTACATGGGCTGAATTTCATGCTTTGAAAATCCTCCTCGTAGAACTACATGGCAACATTTTCAATCATACGTTCTAGATAAATCCCAATCCATCCCCACTATATCTTCTATTTCTCTGAATTTTATACACTGTTTGTTTGGATCTATCTAGGCGGTGGTGGAGTTGATAGCGACAACGATTGCTGCGTTAACGTCGGCAGTGATTGCAATCATAATATAATGATGGGTGGTTGTAATAATATTAGTTTTGACTTTAGAAAGAAAATAACCCATAAATTTTGTCCAAGTATCTGGATTAAACAAAAGTACAGTAATTATAAGTCTCATTATTTTTCTTCTTTCATTTGTATTTTTATTTTACAAAATTTATTGTCATGGCTCAAATTTGGTCATACCTAGGATCACCATCTCCTCTTTTACTTTGAAGTTACAAAAGAAAGAAGCTGAAACAACTGGGTTTGATAGATTTCATAAGCAGAAATTGATACACCTCCCCAATGCAAAAAGGCATTGAAATTGAAATTAATTGGCCACCCTCCTTGGCCAATGCTCTTCCAAGTTGAGTTTTTGGTTTTGTTTGGTATTGAATGAAAATTGTTCATGAATCTCCCGAGGGGATGGATTGTTAATTTGTTATTGGATATGATGAGACGGTTGGAAGCTGAAAATATTTAATATCGTCCAGGTTCATTGAATCTTTCGATGTTCTCTTTTATAACATTAATTTTTTCTTTTCTTTTTTATCCTTATTATTTTTTCACTTTTACACTCTTATTTACACTAAGAGATCACCTAAAAAATGATGCTCGTTCACTCTAAATTATCTCATCGGAGCTCTGTAATCCGAGGTGCTTTATAGCTGTTCACAATGAGGTGTTTGTTTAAAACGAAAATGTTTTCTTTTTTCATTTACATAAAATACAACTGTTTTCAGTACTGATACATGGTTTATTTATAATTAATATAATTTAAATCTAATTTTTTTATTTTTAATAAAAGGATATTTACTCCTCCAATTAATACTGAACATATGCTCGCACAAAACAATTCAATGCCAAAATTCGTCACAATTCCTATAAATAAAACTAGGGTAAAATGGAACATACATCAGCCCCAACAATACTGAGCTCTAGATTGGCAAAGGATGAGTATAATAAATTAGTGAAACTATTGTTGCACAGTCTTCCTTAGAGGATCCACTTATTAACGGCCTTTCGATAATACAAAAGTAATTTAAAAAAAAATCAAAATAATTTAAAATAAAAAAGATTTATCAAAATAATGTGTTTAAAAGCACATGTAATTAAAGCTTTGCTTGGGAGTTTGGGGGGAAGGGAAATAATGAGATCCAAGAAGGAGGGAGGGGAAGAAATTGAAGGAAATTGAAGGGTATTCTTTTCCCTTATTTGGGAGTTAAAAAAATGGTAACGGATAAAAATAGAGGATTAATGGGATATTTTTACAATTTTACCCATTTTTTAAAATAAATACAATTATTATATTTTACAAATAAAATTAAATTTAAAATTTGTAACAAAATTATTAATGTGCTTTTCACACTACTAATAAAGATCATATTTTCGATAAAATTTCTACATTGCAAACGACGCAAATTTCATCACAAAATTATTTTTTTGTCGGAATACATTTCGTCGAAAAGCGACAAAATTTTATCTGAGATTAAGATTTGTACAAAAAAAAATTCCATCGAAATTTTCGATGAAGTTTAATATTTGTTAAAAGTTTTAATGAAAATGATATCCTCCATCAAATGTTTTAAACGAAAAAAGAATTCCGTTAAAAATTTTGACGGAATGTTTTTCGTTCAAAATTTCAAAGGAAATGTGGTCTTACGAAAATCTCGTCAGAAATTGTTTTGTAAAAAAATTTGAGGGAAATGTTTTATTCGAAACTTTCGACGAAATTTAAATTCTGAAAAGAAAATTTGACAAAATATTTTTTCCGTTAAAATTTTTGACAGAAATGTGTTCCGTTGAAAATTTTGATGGAAATGTTTTTTTATCAAAACTTGACGGAAATATTTTTCATTAAAAAATTTCGATGGAAATGTGTTTCCTCCAAAATTTCGATGGAAACTTTTTTTGTCAAGAATTTTGACGGAATTTTAATTTTGTAAAGAATTTTGATGAAATTTGAATTTTGTAGAGAATTTTGATAAAAAAAATTTCCATAAATTTTTTCGATAGACATGTGTTTCGTAGAAATTTTTGATGAAAATATTTGTTGTCAAAAATTTCGATGAATATCTTTTTTTGTAAAATATTTTAAGGGAAATGTTTTGACGAAGTTTAGATTCCGTAAAAAAAATTGACACAAAATGTTTTCTGTCTAAATTTTTTATAGAAATATTTTTAGTCACAAATTTTGATGAAAATATTTTTCTCGAAAATTTTGATAGAAATATTTCCCGTAAAATATTTTGATGTAATTGTTTTACGTTGAAACTTTTCGATGGAAATGTGTCTCGTCAATATTTTGGACGGAAATATTTTCGTGGAAAGTTTCGACGGAATCATAGAATAATTTTGACCGATTTTTTTTTTCCAAAAAAAATTTATGTCATTGATTATGACAAAATCTGGTTTCGACTCTAATTTCGGCTTTAGTTTTGACGAAATTTTTTTGATGTATATGATTTTCATCCAAAAAAGTATCATTATTTTGTGCGAAATATTTTTTGTCGATGAATTTTGTCGGTATTTGAGATTTTTCTAATAATGTCACATTTGAAAATGATTCACATTTATGTAGTTTTAACATTTTAATGCTAAGAGTAGATAATTGGTTTTTAATATTTCTCCCTTAAAACCCCTAAATTGGAGGAATTTTAATTTGAAGCAGAATGAGGATTTTTGAGTGTTTAGTAAACGTTCTCAATTTCTTCCGCTCATTTTTTTAAACTCGCAAACAAGGGAAGGCTTATTAAACCCTCCATTTTCTTTCCTTCCCCTCCTAAAACCAACTCACAAACCAAACCTAAGACTTTGTTTGGGAGTTTGGAGGGGAAGGAAAGCAAGAGGATCCAAAGGGGAGGGAGGGGAAGGAAATTAGAAGATATTCTCTTCCCTCTTGGGAGTTAAAAAATGGTAGGGGAAGAAAATGGAGGGTTAATGAGATATTTTTACGATTTTATCCTTTTTTTAAATTAATATAATTATTATATTTTACAAACTAAATTAAAGTTACAATTTCTAACAAAATTATTTATGTACTTTTCACATTATTAAAAAAGATAATAATTTTTATGAAATTTCTACGCTGCAAGCTACGAAAATTGTCATAAAATTATTTTTTCGTCAGAATACTCTTCGTCCAAAAGCGACGAAATTTTTTCTCCGATGAAAATTTAACAAAAATAAATTTTCTATCGAAATTTAGTTTATGTCAAAAGTTTTGACTAAAATGATTTCCTCCATCAAATGCTTTAAACGAAAAAAATATTTCGTCAAAAATTTTGAGGGAATGTTTTCCACTCAAAATTTCGATGGAAATGTGTTCTGATGAAAATTTTGATGGAAATGTTTCAATCGAAATTTTCGACGAAATTTAGATTTCGTAAAGAATTTTGACAAAATAATTTTTCCGTCAAACATTTTAATCGAAATATTTTTCATCAAAACTTTTTACGGAAAAATTTACTGTTTAAATTTTTTGACAAAACCGTTGAAAATTTTGAAGGAAATATTTTGTATCAAAAAATTTGACGAAAATATTTTCCGTCGAAAATTTTCGATGCAAATGTAATTCCTTAAATACTCGACGGAAATTTTTTTTCAAAAAATTTAGCAAAAATGCTGGTAAAAGCAATGGAGGTTTTGATAGAATGCATGGAGGTTTTGGTTATAGGACGAGAAACGAGACTGGAGAAGATATCTTGAATGTTGCACTAGCCTACGACTTGACGTTAGTGAACACCTTTTTTCAAAAAAAGGGAGTCACACCTAATCACTTATCATAGTGGCCAAAATCGTAGTCAGATTGATTTCTTTCTAGCTAGAAGGGAAGATAGAACTTCTTATGTCGACTGTAAGGTCTACCCTGGAGAGTGTGTCGCTACGCAACATAAGCTGGTAGTCTTGGATGTTCGGTTCAACAAAGTACTTACAATGAAGAAGAGGGCTCAGAACCCAAGGATAAGGTGGTGGAAGCTTAACGAGGGCAAAGAGAGAGAGTTCAATGAAAGAATGTTGCGCGATGGACCTTGGGAGTTTGATGGAGAAGTAAATGCAATATGGAATGAGATGGCTAAGTGTGTTCAAAATTTGGGAATGAGGGCGTTGGGAGAAAGTAAAGGAAATGGATTTTATACAAAGGAAACATGGTGGTGGAATAGAGAGGTGCAAGAGGCAATTAAACATAAGAAAGAGTGTTTTAGATCTTTGCATAAAAGTTCCAGTGAAGAGAACTTGCAAAAGTTTAGATTGGCGAGAACAAAATGCAAAGAAAGTAGTGCGAGAAGCTAAGGGCAAGGTTTTCGACGAGTTGTATAAAAATCTTTGGAGCAAGGATGGTGAAAGAGGTATTCATAAACTTGCGAAGATAAGGGATACGAAAAGTAAAGACCTCACCCAAGTTAGATGCATCAAGGATGAAAATCAAAAACTTCTGATGAGAGATGAAGATGTAAATGAAAGATGGTTGAACTACTTTAACAAGCTGTTTAATGGGGATGGAGATACAAGCGAAGTGGACTTGGAGGACGCGTATGATGATATGAATAGAAGATTTGTACGCAGAATTAATACATATGAAGTTAAGGAGACTTTAAAGAGGATGAAGACTAATAAAGCCTTGGGACCTGATGGTGTCCCTATTGAAGTGTGGAGAGGCTTAGGGGATGTGACAATAAAATGGTTGACTAATCTCTTCAATAAGATTCTCCAGAAAAATAAGATGCCTGATGCTTGGAGGAAAAGTATGATTGTGCCTATCTACAAAAACAAGGGAGATATACATAATTGTTTAAACTATAGAGGCATTAAACTAATGAGCCATACTATGAAGTTGTGGAAGAGGGTTATTGAACATCGCTTGAGGAGAGATACCAAGATTTCTGTAAATCAATTTGATTTATGCCAGGAAGATGTACCATGGAAGCCATTTTCTAGACGCGACAACTTATGTAAAGATACCGAGAAAAGAAGAAGGACTTGCATATGTTGTTCATAGACCTTGAGAAAGCATACGATAGGGTTCCAAGGAAAGTTTTATGGTGGGTTCTGGAGAAGAAAAAGTTTCCATCAAAGTATGTAAAGGCAATCCAGGATATGTATGATGGGGCTACTACATGTGTAAAAGCTTGCAACGGAACATCAAGTTATTTTCCTATCACGGTTGGTGTACACCAAGGGTCGGCTCTAAGTCCTTATCTTTTTGCCTTAGTTATGGATGAACTAACAAAAGATATTCAAGAGGAAGTGCCATGGTGTATGCTTTTTGCAGACGATATTGTGCTTATTGATGAGAGCAAGGAGGGTGTTAATAGAAAACTTGAATTGTGGAGAAGCACATTGGAACCCAAAGGATTCACATTAAGTCGAAGCAAGACTGAGTATCTGAAGTGTGAGTTTTCTCTGGTACGAGATGAGGACCAAGAGCCTGTGCATTTAATTGGTCAAGAGGTACCAAAAAAAGATGTTTTTAAATACTTGGGCTCCATTTTACAAAAAGGTGGAGAGATTGATGAGGATGTAAATCATAGAATCAGAGTAGGGTGGATGAAATGGCGCAATGCATCTGGGTTTTTGTGTGACCGCAAAATCCCCCTTAAGTTAAAAGGAAAATTCTATAAAACGACAGTAAGACCGGCAATGCTATATGGAGCGGAATGCTGGCCAGCACATAGGTAACATGAGCATAAGATGGGAGTAGCAGAGATGAGGATGTTAAGGTGGATGTGTGGTCTCACAAAGATGGATAAGATAAGAAATGAAGATATTCGACGAAAGGTCGGAGTAGTACCGGTTGCCGAGAAGATGAGAGAACATAGATTGAGGTGGTTTGGGCACGTGAGTGATGAGAAGGCCCCTGGATGCTCCTGTAAGAACATAAGTTTGTTACCAAGAGCTCAACACAAAAAGAGGCAGAGGTCGGTCGAAACTTACTTGGGGAAGGTAGTAAAACAAGATTTAATGGAGTGAGATATAAATTGGCGGACGGTATGTCTTAGAACGGAATGGAAAAAAGCCATAAGTATGGTGGAGGGTTAGACCCGTGGTTATTCCTATGTTCCAGATGGTCCATTTTTTGTCCTTTTCCCCTTCATTTCCCTCACTTCTTCTTGTCCCTTTCTTTTTCACTTTCATTTATTTTTATATACGTACATACATATATATATATATATATATATATTTATTTATTATTATTATTATTTTTATTTTATTTTTTCAACAATTTTATATCTTTCATGTGGGTTCATCTACCACCGACCCCAATTAATTTGGGATAAATGTGATGTTGATGTTGATGTTGATGTTATTGATGTTTCTGACAAAAACTTTTGACGGAATGTAAATTCTGTAAAGAATTTGGATGAATTTTTTTCCCAGCAAAATCTTTCGATGGAAAGCTGTGAAAATTTTGATGAAAATATTTTTCATCGAAATTTTTTGCGGAAAATTTTGATGGAAATATTTTCCGTAAAAAATTTAGACACAATTGTTTTACGTCGAAACTTTTCGGTGTAGATATGTTTCATCAAATTTTGGACGAAAATTTTGTTGTTGTAAGTTTCGACGTAATTTAGATTTCGTCACTAGTTTTGACTGAATTTTTTCCCATAAAAATTTATGTGAGTGATTATGACAAAATCTTGTTTCATTTTTAGTTTTGACGAAATTTTTTTGACGTATATGATTTTTGTCAAAAATATCATCACTATTTTTGACGAAATTTTTTTCGTCGATAAATTTTTTCGATATTTGAGACTTTTATAATAATGTCACGTTTAAAAATGATTCACTTTTATATAATTTTTACATTTTAAAGTTAAAGGTGGATAAGTAATTTTAATATTTCCTCCCATCAAATCTTCAAATTGGGAGAACTTTAATTTTAGGAAAAAAAAAGATTTTTGGAGGATTCAATAAAATTTCCAATTCCTTCTCTTATTTTTTTAAACTTACAAATAAAGGAAGGTGTTACTGAAACCCTCTCTTTCTTTTTTATCCCTTTCTAAAACTACCTCCCAAATAAAACCTAAAATACTCGTGCAATCTGCTGTTAATTTATATTCGAATTTGTGTGCGAATGGGAGCCGAATGGCCAAAGCGGAGGGATAGGAGTTAGAGAGTTGTCAAATCACACACACCAACCAATAACGTTACTGGGACGGCTGATATGTGGCTGCGCCAAAAGTGAATCCAAAGCACGAGATAAAGTGCGAATGAGTCATCAAAAATCAAAAAGTACTAAAACTCATGTTTGCATCTTTCTTTATTACATTGACTAATTCTTTTCCCACTGTCTTGAAGATTCCGCATATCCACGTATTCAACTACTCTCTTTTTTTATTTTTTTATTAAACGCTTAAGTTTTATTAGCGTATGGGCTAATGATATTTTAATTCACTATTAACCACGGGCTAATGTTTAATCAATTATTTCATTCATGATTCCCTTTTACTTTGTGCCAATTGTAATCTCTAAAATTTTCGGATATTCTTATTCGTCTTGTTTGGACGATGAGCTTCCAATAATAACAAGGGAAAACTCTACCGAACCTATCCTATAAATATATGAACGATTAAACACCATTACATAATTGAGTTGTATTATGTGCATTCATTTCCACTGAAACAATGGTATGAAATTCAAAATTATCTTAAAACACAGCTTAACCGAAATTTGTTTAAACATTTGTTTTTTACTGAAATTCAATTTTCTACATTTTTAACTAAACTATGATTTAAAACGTTCAAATTATAATCCAAGCTTAATATAAATAATATCGTATAATGTACTACTTATTTTGATTAAAGTTGTATCCTGAATATTAGGTTTTTTTATACTAAATCAATACAATGTTAGAATACATCATGTAATCATAACTAGATAATCAATTGAATTGATAGTTAAATATGAGGTTTTTGATCCCTATAACTTTTTTTTAATATTTAATTATTAAATTGATCCTATTTATAAATTATTTCAAAAATCTAATCTATTTATAAAACATAACACCAATCTGTCCCTATTTGACCGTTGACTATGAAACCTACGCAGATACCTATTCGGGTATATTTTGAAATTTTTAACCTATCCAAATAGGAAGGAAGACACTCGAGTAAATTTCTTAAATCTGAAAACATGTTTGAATTATTTACCCGGGTAGGGAGGGAGCTACCCGGGTAAATAATCATTCTGTTTATCAAATATATTTGACATAAAGTACATGATAATGGGATTATTAATTTATTACGCTCGTGGAGCGTCTTCTAACAACACTTTCTTTCTCCAAAATATTTGCATAAAATAAATAGGATTATATTTATCTTATATTATAGAACAAGTGAGACTCAATATAAAAGAAGAAAAAAAAAAAAAAATAGATGTAGGACTCACTCCATTTTATATGTGTGAAAAGTTTGGTTATCTCATGTAACATAACATAAATATAACCCAAATAAAAAATAAGGCAAAATAATAATAATTTTGGATAATGTTGCTCTCACGCGCAATAAATAGAATGGTGGACACACGTACCAATGGCACGGGAATCACTGCATCATGTACTTAGCAGCAGAACCGTGCTCTTTTCTAGTCGCAGTCACCGGGTTCATTTTTTTAGGTCATTAAGTTTTAATGGACGGATTTACCCTTAGCATACCATTTTTGTTCATTTTATAATTTTATATAAAAAAGTTTTTCAATTTTGTCTTAAATATATACACTTGTCAAATTTAACTTTTGTACAATTTTAATTTTTTTTCAATAATTGAGTAAATTAAATTTAAAAAGTCGACATAATTTTTCTTTATATTCTTTCATACGAAGTTAACGGATTTAATTATTTAATGAGTTTGTTTTTTTTGTGATTACTCATCGCAGATAAGTTTTCTACAGTAAACTCAATACGACGTCATTTTGGGGTGAGAATCATGGTATTTTTGTAATTTTAATTTATTTCAGGATTATAATAGTCTTTATATCTATAATTTGTTAAGATTTCAATATCAAAATGATGTCATTTTAGGAACAAATACAAATAACTTATCTGCACTAACTATATGAACATTTTTCTCTTATTTAATAACAATATATTATACTGAAATCCTATCATGATATGGAGGTTTGATCTCGATTGTAGGTGGCGATCATTTTTCTTTCCTCGATTAGCAAAGCAGAGCTTCATATTTCAACGTGCAAAAATCATGTTCAAGCTACAAACATGTTTTTAAGTTATTATTTGTATCATGTATAAATAGTAATTATTAATTTTATTTTTGGAGATACATAGTAGTAGTTATTAATTTGACTATAGATCTAGTGTTATTTTTATACAAGAAGGAATCAAAGAGTTAATTTTTATAAAAAATTATGATCCCTAGAATTAATTCTTACAAAATCTTTAATAAATTAATAAACCAAAATAAGCTCTACATCTGTTAAGGCCAAACTCTAGCATACCTTGACCCATTTACACGCCAGGTCCTAATAGGAGGGTAGCAGCAACCGTGCAACTGCAGACAAGCCCAAACTCTGCTTGCTTTCGAGCCAGTACTCCTCCTGTTACACGC
Source organism: Gastrolobium villosum (assembly GCA_032173675.1). Classification (NCBI taxonomy): domain Eukaryota; kingdom Viridiplantae; phylum Streptophyta; class Magnoliopsida; order Fabales; family Fabaceae; genus Gastrolobium; species Gastrolobium villosum. Next base: position 17,689 of record JAVKPL010002441.1, read on the forward strand.
GCTTCTCTACGCGTGATTTTCCTCATTTTCTCTCTCCGTCCTAAAACGGCAACAAGTCTACAAAGACTACAAGTTCTAATCTCTCTCTCTTGAGCTAACAACAACTAACAACGAAGATGTTTATCTGAACTTTGATTCATTCTTGCTCCTTCGGAGCACATCTCATGCTCCGTTGAAAAGCCCTTGATTCTTCCCCATTTTTTTCCAAGGTGTGTTCTGCAGATTCTCTTTCACTTTTTCTCAACTTTTTCCCGAATATTACTCCCTTCTTTCTTTAACTTGTTTTTGCCTATTTTTCTGTTCTCTTTTCTCCTCAGATTCGTTTCTTCGTTTCCTTCACACTTTATTTTTTCTGTTATCATGTCATGCTTCGTAATTCTGTAACAAAATACACGTTGTTCTTCGTTTATATTTACTTGTTGGAATTATTTCTACTTTTGAAAAAAAATAAAATAAAAAACTCGGTTTGATTTCACTTCTTGTCGATGCCTCCGACACAATGTGTATGGAAATAGCTGTTAAATCGGGATGTGTGCGACTTTATAATGCTTCTTCTCTTCTCTTGTTAGCTTGTCATTTATTTCTGTATATTACTTTTTTTCCTTTTTTTGTCGTCACAATTGGGTCTTTGGAACGTTGACGGTTGGCTTCTATACTAT
>JAVKPL010002442.1:0-7500 GCA_032173675.1 Gastrolobium villosum
AGATTTGACGAATTCCTTCAGCTTATTACCCTAGCCCTGTGCCCTTTAAGGACACGCCCAACAGTATACCTATGAGTCTCCATGTTTCAGGCAGACGAGGTATACAATCAAAACATGCCTTCAAGAACACAGTCTAGGTAATAACTTCTGGTCTAAGGAAAGACACACCCAAACATAAAGAGATTACTCTAATGACACTATCTGTGAGATTTCCTCATAGAGTCTCTTTTTGGGTCTGTTCAGTGCGAGCTATACTCTTATAGGTCCACCCACGACTTTAGCTAAGATATCTCCATATCTGCAGCTCATGAGGTCTTTACCTTGTATCCATATACAAGTAGATAAGTCGTACTAGTCTTTACTCGAGATCACTGATCCCCAAACTCAGTGTCTCTAGACTAGGAACATATAATTAGGAATAGACATGCAATATCCTTGAATCCTCATGATCGTGATCTCATCACAGATACTCAAGAGATACCTGTTCTATTCCCCAAAGCCTCGTGATCGCTATCATGTTTTCTCTGAGAAACAGCCTTTGTCAGAGAATCGGCCAGGTTATCGTCTGTGGGAACATAATCCATTTTTACATCATTCCTATCAATGATTTCTCTAATCAAATGATATCTGCGGAGCACGTGTTTAGATCTTTGATGAGACCTAGGTTCCTTTGACTGCGCGATGGCTCCAGTGTTGTCGCAAAGCAACTGTATGGGCTCATCCACGCTTGGAACCACCCTTAGTTCATTTATGAACTTCTTGATCCACACTGCCTCCTTAGCTGCTTCTGAAGCAGCTATGTATTCAGCCTCTGTCGTTGAGTCTGCTGTTGTCTCCTGCTTGGAACTTTTCCAAGACACTGCCCCACCATTTAAGGTGAATACGAATCCTGACTGTGACTTGCAGTCATCTTTGTCACTCTGAAAGCTGGCATCAGTGAATCCTTTCACTGTTAACTCATTAACCCCACCATAGACCAGAAACGCATCCTTAGTTCTTCTTAAGTATTTAAGGATGGTTTTGACTGCCGTCCAGTGACCCTCTCCAGGGTCTGACTGGTATCTGCTCGTAATGCTTAAAGCATATGAGACATCTGGTCTCGTACATATCATGGCATACATGATGGATCCAATAGCCGAAGCGTATGGAATTCCACTCATGCGATCCTTCTCAGGCTGTGACTTAGGACACATAGCCCTTGATAGGTGTACCCCATGACTGACAGGAAGAAAACCCCTTTTCGACCCTTCCATGCTAAACCTCTTTAGCATCTTGTCAACGTACGTGGATTGAGATAAACCCAGCAGCCTCTTGGATCTATCTCTATAGATCTTTATACCGAGTATAAAGGCTGCCTCTCCCAAATCCTTCATGGTAAAGTTTTCTGAAAGCCACTCTTTCGTTATTTTTAATGTGGGGATGTCATTTCCTATTAGCAATATGTCATCTACATAAAGCACTAGGAAGACGACATTACTCCCACTTACCTTTCTGTAAACACAAGGTTCATCCTCGTTCTTGATAAAACCGTTACTCTTAACGACTTCATCAAAACGTATATTCCAACTCCTTGATGCTTGCTTTAGCCCATATATTGACCTTTGTAGTTTGCATACCATATGCACCTGATCTTTGTTTTCAAAGCCTTCAGGTTGTGTCATGTACACTTCCTCCTTCAAGAACCCATTCAAGAAGGCGGTCTTGACATCCATTTGCCAAATTTCATAGTCGTGGTATGCTGCTATTGCAAGCATGATCCTAATAGATTTGATCATGGCAACTGGTGAAAAAGTTTCATCATAGTCAACTCCTTGTCTTTGACGATACCCTTTCGCCACCAACCTAGCTTTGTAGGTCTGAACGTTGCCATCTGCATCAGTCTTTCTTTTAAAGACCCATTTATTACCAATAGGAACTATTCCTTGTGGTTTAGGAACCAAGGTCCATACCTTGTTCTGATACATCGAATCCATTTCAGATTCCATGGCTTCAAGCCATTTTGAGGAGTCAACATCTTTGACCGCCTCCTCGTAGTTACTTGGTTCATCATCCTCAACAGTTTGCTGATTCTCAATCACAAACCCGTACCTTTCAGGTGGATGGATGACCCTCGTAGGTCTACGGAGTTGTGTGTTTACTTCTCCATTGGAGAACGTCGCCTGCGGAGCAGACTCGGGTTCCTCAATCTGTTCTTGTGGATCTTGCACTTCTTCAAGATCAATCTTACTCCCACTGCCTCCTTGAGAGATCAAATCCTTCTCAAGGAACTCAGCATTCTTTGAAACAAACACTTTGTGTTCTTCCATGGAGTAGAAGTAGTATCCCTTAGTACCTTTAGGATACCCCACAAATAGACATTTAGTACTCTTAGCACTAAGCTTGTCTGATGTCAACGCTTTGACATAAGCTGGCGATCCCCATACCCTGAGGTAACTCAGGTTGGGTCTCTTACCACTCCATATCTCATATGGTGTGGTCTGAACAGATTTAGACGGTACCCTATTTAGAAGGTATGCCGCTGTGTCTAAGGCATATCCCCAAAACGATTTTGGAAGTTGAGTCTCACTCATCATAGACCTAACCATGTCTAACAAGGTCCTGTTTCTCCTTTCGGAGACACCGTTTTGGTGTGGTGTGTAAGGAGCGGTAAATTGTAGAGAATTCCATTTTCTCTCAGATAACCCTGAAACTCGTGGCTCAAATATTCACCACCACGATCTGATCGTAATGTCTTAATCATCTTGCCACGCTGTTTCTCCACCTCATTCCTAAACTCTTTGAACTTTTCAAAAGCTTCAGATTTATATCTCATTAGGTATATATACCCAAATCTTGATTTGTCATCTGTAAAGGTAATGAAATAAGAATATCCACCTCTAGCCTCAATAGACATTGGGCCACATACATCAGTATGAATGAGTTCTAATAACTCACTAGCCCTATGACTCTCAAGCCCTTTGGGCTTTTGTTGAATCATTTTCCCAGCTAGACAAGATTCACACTGTCCATAGGATTCCAAATCCATGGAGTCCAGGTATCCATCTCTATGCATCCTAGACAATCTTGTTTCATTTATGTGCCCTAGTCTACAGTGCCAAAGATAAGATTGATTATCCGTCCTAGGTCGTTTCACATCTATATTGAGCACTTCATTTCCCATTTCCAACACATACAATCCATTTATTAAAGAAGCAGTACCGTAAACCATATCATTCAAAATGATAGAAAAAGTACCATTCCTAATACTGAAAGTATATCCATCTTGTTCTAAACAAGAAATTGAAATAATGTTTCTAGAAATTTGCGGAACATAAAGACAATTATTCAAATGCAGTAAAAGGCCCGTAGGCAAAATAAGGTCAGCATCTCCAACTGAATGAGCAGCAACTCTTGCTCCATTACCAACGCGGAGATCCACCTCGTTTCTATCCAATCTCCTTGGGCTCCTAAGTACCTGCAACATATTGCAGATATGAGAACCACACCCGGTATCTAATACCCATGAGGATGGATTAGCATAAGAATAATTTATCTCAATCATGAAAATACCTGAGGCAGAAGCATCACCATGCTTCTTGTCCTTCACATTGTTCAGGTAGTCTGGACAATTCCTCTTCCAGTGGCCTTTCTTGCCACAATGGAAGCACTCAGCATCACCCTTGTCCTTAGGTGCCTTCTTACCCTTCTTCTTGCCCTTCTTCTTCTTGGATTTTCCTTTGGGCTTAAGGGGGTCACCTTTTGCAGGCTCCTTACCCTTTCCCTTGGCCTTGCTAGGCCCACCAATCAAAAGAGCCTGTGTCCTATCCTTCTTGATAGACACTTCAGCTGTTGTTAACATGCTTAACAACTCAGGCAAGCTCACTTGCATCCCATGCATATTGTAATTCATGATGAATTGACTGAAGGAAGGTGGAAGTGAGGTGAGGACTAAGTCATTACTTAGCTCGGCATCCATGATGAAGCCTAGGTTTCCTAGCTTCTCAATCAGCCCGATCATCTTGAGAACATGGCTGGCAACAGACATGCTCTCAGTCATCCTACAAGAGAACAGTTCTCTTGAGGCCTCATACCTCTCATGCCTGCCTTTAATATCATACAACTCCTTGAGATGTACGATAATAGAGGGAGCATCCATATGCTCATGCTGCTTTTGCAGTTCAGGCGACATGGATGCCAACATGATGCATACTGCCATCACATTGTCATCCAAGTGCTGTTGATGGGTTACGAAATCAAATTCCGCAAACCCTTCTTCCCCTTCCCGTGGAGCTACGGGTATTACAGCATCTAAAACGTAGGCAATCTTTTCGGCCCTTAGAACTATTCTTAGGTTCCGATACCAGTCCATAAAATTCGAACCGGTCAGTTTATTCGTATCGAGTATTGAACGCAGTGACAGTGGATTAGTCATACTATAAGCTGAAAAGGATGTAAAGATAGTTTTAGTTAATATACGGTTATGTAGTTAAAAGCAAATTATTAAAGACTTGAAATAATTTGCCCCTCCCACTATTTTATCTAAGTCAATGACCCTTCCTTTTGACTTAGGGTTAATCTACTTTAGATTTTACCTTAGTGGGTTTAAGAGTGCGATTATTTATTTTAACCTCCGTCTGAGACCGCAAGATTAATTTAAATAAAGGGTTGATCTTTATCAACAGTATCTCATACCCTCTCTTAACTTTAGGTTGACAACTCTTTGTCACTTAGTGGTGCATCTCATGCAACCAACCTAGCACCATTACCCTAAGCACATAAGTCCGGCTGTGCCTGCAACTTATGTCTTAGTTAAGCATTAAACCAGCACCCTAAGTGTCTTACACTTCAAACACTACTCTAGCCCAACGAAATAGTGGGTCCCAACTGAGTTGTGGAGCACCACTACGTAGAAGAGTTTTGAGTAGCATTGGTGGTGGGAGATAATCATATGCTTAATTATTTATTCCTTTTAAGGGTTCCTTTTATCTTGGGGTTAATTAGGTCCCATCAAACGCATATTGTAAGTTATCATGCTAGTCGTTACCTATGTCAAACATCTATCGGTATACACTAGTCGTTATTGGACAAACATAATAACCATACAAACGCGATTTGCCCAATTTATGCATACTAGACGTTCTAATCACACATACATATAAACAGTTTATATTGAGATAGCCATGGTGCTCGCGCTTTTGTCCTTTTTGCTTCTTTAAGCAACGGCCGCTTGTCGTCTATACGCCACTAGCCTATTTCTCTAATTACAAATAATTAAAGAAACTCCATAACACTTTGGAGGAACAAAATTACAAAATTTAAATTACAAATATACTTGTAAATTAAAATGCGCGATTACACATAAATTTAAAATTCAAAAAAATTCAAATCCGGGCACCATGACCATCCCCTTCCTGTTTGTACCTGAAAAGTTCAAAACTTGCAAACACAAACATTATATTATCACATAACATTTTCACATGTATTTTGACATTTAACATTTAAACATCAAAATAACATCAAGATTCATAATCTTAAATTTCTCATTGGCCGAATTTAAAAACAATTTCAATTCAAATTTTGTTAATTCTTTCTCAAAGAAAACAAAATTAAACCATGCATGTAGCCATATATCCCTACATGGCCGAATCATATAGGTAACTATATGATAAATTTGTCACAAAATTTCATGCATATAAACATGACACAATTCATGGAGAAAAATAAGAAATCATTCAAGGTACTCTTAGTACCCTCCATGGCCGAATCTACCCTTTCAAAAAGGGTGTTCCTTTTAGAACTTTCATAAAGAAAAGAAACTAAACCATGATGCATAATGTTTTATGAACACAGAATCAAATTTTTATGTTCATAAAAACAAAAACTTTAACACTTTAAAGGATTTGTGATTCAAAATCCACATGCAGAATTTAAACTTTAACCCTTTAAAGATTTTTGACTGTGAAAGACTCTTTTCACAAACAAGGTACCATCACCCGTCGATGGTAAAGCAACCGGGCTCTGATACCACTTGAAAGTAAACTGGCCTTTGAAGGCCGATGCATGTAAGGTGTAAAACAAAAATTTTACTGCGGAACATACATGCACTCATAGATTCATGCTTTAAGACAGCATGATGTTACCTTGTTTTGGCCTGATCAGTCAGGGAGATGAGATGTCAGGCTTGAAGGGTTCAAACCCTCTAATGGTGATCCACACCACCGTTCGTCTATGATGCAAGAACTCTTTCTTGAAAGCCACCAGATGAACACCACAATGAGGCTTGCTATGCGCACAAGTGGTGAGGGTGGAGGCTAGGTATCCTGTTTGGAAAGGTGTACTGAGCTACCCTACAGAATGGTGCATAGAGGAGGAGAGTTGGCTTGGTTTTCCAATGAAACCTAAGGTGAGGAACATGTCTATTTATGCGCACCCTTTGGAGAGGAGGAGGGAATTCATTCATTCAAAATGAAAAACAAACTTTCAAATTTCTTTGAAAGTTATGCATGAAACAGTGTGATAAGGTGGAGCTGTTGCAAAACAAACTTTGCCAACAACCTCCAATCTTATCCACATGAATTTAAATTCAAATTAATTTAAACTTAAATTCATAAACTATCATATAGTATATAGTTTTCATGCGCATAATTCAGCCCTATAAAGGGTCCAAATACATTGAGCAGTTGCATTCAAAATTTGAATCAACTTACCCACTGATTCCCTCAACCACCAAATCTGAATGGAGGTTTGTTTTAAGTGATAAGATAACACTCTTATCACTTAAAAGTGATGCACCAAACAGCCTAGGGAGAGCCTCCAAAGATGCTTCTTCATCCAAGGAATATGCTCCAATAAGATCCTGTCTTATCCTTTTGTTATGAAACAACTTTTCAAAACCAATTCAAATTCGAATTCAAACACTTGAATTCAAACGTTCAAACATTCAAATTCAAAATTCAAAATTCAAAATTTCAAATTTCAAATTCAAAATTCGAATTTCAAAATTCAAATTCAAATTCAAATTTTAAAATTCAAATTTCAAATTTCAAATTTCAAATTTCAAATTCAAAATTCGAATTTCGAAATTCAAATTCTAAATTCAAATTTCAAAATTCAAATTTCAAATTCAAAATTCGAAATTCAAATATTTGATTATTAATTTAACTAATTAAATTAATTAGTAATGGCTTGGACTATCCAAGCCCATTACTAAACTCCATGCACCACCCACCCATTTAGGTGGGCTTCCAAACAACTTCTTGGGCTAATAACATTATTAGGCCCAATACCTTTAAAGCTAGTCCATCATAACTACAAGGTGTTAGTGTGTGACCCATTAGGTCCAACTTAGCTACTGACATAACTGGGCTTGGGCCCAACAAGCCCACAACCCAATTAATGACAACACAGAGCACTAGCAATGCTTTGTTGCCCCAGAACTAGTCAGATTAATGACTTGATCATCCTATTGCACATATTTGGTTACCGTATGTATTTCCCTTCGTCTCGGTTATCTTCCCATTA